>VSTD030000960.1:0-14173 GCA_008808055.3 Sporobolus alterniflorus
TTCGCTATTCGTTTCTTGTCTATGAGAACTTTTGTGATTTTGATGGAAAAACGTCACCCTCGCATTCGACCGTTTGGTTAGTGGAGTTGGCCTTGCTATTCGTTTATTGTCTATGAGAACTTTTGTGCTTCGCCAATGCCTCTCTTTTGTCGGAGGTCTTTCTGGTGCAACCTTTTGCCTTTTCGTTGGTGATGTTAAGACTTTCTTTAGAGGTTGCTGAGACCTTTGTCTATGGTGTGAATTTTGTGTTGTTGTTGCGGGATATCACATTCATGCGATTTTGTTGAGGGATATATATCGCCTTCATGCGATTTTGTGTATGTAGGTTGACTTGAAAAACGTCTCCCTGTCTTTATGAATACCGAAGGTAGCTTTAGTAAGCATACAGTTATTTGATTTTTGGTTCCATTTGCCCCGTTCATGTGGATTCTTGTTTGTGACTCAAACCAAAAAGTGTCACCCTCGCCTTTGACCGTGTGGTTAGTGAAGCTGACTTCGATGCGCGTTCCTTTCGATGAGAACTTTTGCTTGTATGCGGTTACACTGGAGTGCCGACTTCCTGCAATTGTGCCATGCTTGAAAGCATTTTTTGGGTGCACTTCACTGTTAAGGATTGCTTCCTTGTTTATCGGAGGTCTTTTTGGTGAGCCCTTTTGCGTTTTTGGAGTTGCCTCTTTTTTCATCAGAGGTCTTTTGATAAGTCCCTCTGCGTTTTTACGGTTGGCTCTTTTCATTGGAGGTCTTTTTGACAAGCACATTTACATTTTTGGGGTTGCCTCTTTTTTTATCGGATGTCTTTTTGACAAGCCCATTTGCGTTTTTAGGGTTGCCTCTTTTTTTATCGGAGTTCTTTTTGAGAAGCTACGTTGTGTTTTTTTGGGGTTGCCTCTTTTTGCATCGGAGGTCTTTTTGATCAGCCCATTGCATTTTTAGGTTGCCTCTTTTTTTATCGGATGTCTTTTTGATAAGCCCATTTGCTTTTTTAGGGTTGCCTCTTTTTTTATCGGAGATCTTTTTGAGAAGCTCCTTTGCATTTTTGGGGTTGCCACTTTTTGCATCAGAGGTCTTTTTGATCAGCCCCTTTGCATTTTTAGGGTTGCCTCTTTTTTCATCGGATGTCTTTTTGATAAGTCCCTTTGCGTTTTTGGGGTTGCCTTTTTTTCATCGAATATCTTTTTGATAAGCCCCTTTGTGATTTTAGGGTTGCCTCTTTTTTTATCGGAGGTCTTTTTGATAAGCCAATGAACGAGGGGTCTGGTAGCATGCCTCTGTTCATGGCTCCGCAAATTTGCGTGAAAACGCTTGTCGAATTTCTAGCTAACCATGTTAGCTATTTTCACTCCACCTTGACATGATTTTTGGGGAACGAAGCTTTATTGATGCTTCGGGGTATAGAAGCTCTGCCTTATTAAAAATCACACACCCTTGTGGGCTTCCCTTGTGAGGAAAAGAGTACAGGCTTTGAAAAGTAAATGTGCGATGCTAACACTACTGTGTAGGCTCGTTTATAGTTCATGAGATCTCTACTTACAATTTACTTTAAATGAAATAACACAGAGGTTTTTGGCATTCCAGGAGTGCTCCAGAACTTGCCCTGAATGTCTGATAAGCGGTACGCACCTGACATTGTCTTCTCTATTTCCATGTACGATCCTATCCATTTGGCTTCAAACTTTCCTGCGCTCTTAGTCCTGGGGCTTTACAAAAGTACCAAATTTCCTAGATCGAATTATCGTGGTTTGACTTTTAGGTCTTTCCATGCTCTTCTCTGTTCCTGATATTTTTTCAAGTTTACCACAACCTTGTGTCTGTCTGACTCGAGTAGGTCTTTCATCTGCTTCATTTGGGTATGGGACTATCTCTGTTGCAGTTCGCAGGCTTCAGTGTTTTATCTCCTCCAGTATCATTGTTTCTGTGTCGTACATTAATTGAAAAGGTGTGAAATTCATTGCTCTGCAAACTATGGTATTGTGGCTCCACACTGTAGTTGGCATGACCTCTGCCCATTTTCCTTTTTTTCACCCTCCAGTATCTTCTTTATTGCTTCAAAAATTAGGTAGTTGACCCTCTCGACTGCTCAATTTGATTGTGGCTGGTACACTGATGTGAAGGTGACCTTCATCCTGAGTTGCTGACAAAATTCTTTGAACATTGCATTGTCAAAATACTTTGTGTTGTCAGCTGTTATTTGTCTGGGTACGTCGTAATGGCAGATGATGTTTTGCCAAAAGAATTTTTTGATTGACGCAGAGCTCACGTTGGTGAGTGGCTTCGCTTCTATCCATTTTGTAAAGTGTTTGACTGCTGCTACTGTGAAAGTGTAATTGCCTTGTGCTGGAGTCAACTTTCCGACAATGTCGATGCCCCATCTCTGTAACGGCCATGATGGGGCACTTAATTATACCGGCTGTGTTGGGGCTTTGGTCTTGCGAGAAAATCTTTGACACACTTCACATGTGGATACTAGCTTCGCTCCATCACAATCATTGTCAGCCCATAAAAACCATGTCCTAAGGTTTTGGCAGCTAAAGCCTTGGCTCCAATATGACATCCGCATAATCCTGCATGGACATCTGACAATATTTGTTGACCTTCTGCTTTAAGGACACAGTGAAGGAAGGGGCCTGAGATAGAAATTTTGTACAGATCATTGTCAACTATCTGATACAACTGAGCTCTTTGTTGCATTCTCATTTGTTCAATTGCTCTATCAGGCTCATAATAATGGCGAAGGTATGCCATTATCGAAGCTCGCCAGTCTTCACCCTGTATTATGTTGATCACTCTAGGCTCTGGCTCGATCATTTTTATCAATGCATCTGATATGGTCTGCATGAATATGTCTGCTGGTAGAGGGGCGTTGCGGGCCGTAGCTTTTGTGAGTTCATCAGCTTTGGCATTCTTGTTTATATCGATGTACTCTATAGTGAAACCCTTGATTTTTCCATTGTTCTGACTAGAGATAGATAATTTTCGAGGGTAGGCTCCCTGGCTATACATTCTTTTTCTATTTGTCTGATAACCACTTTGGAGTCCATGCGAAGGATGCACCTATGAACAATGATGTCCCGTAACTTACAGAGCCCCAACAAAATTGCCTCGTAGTCTGCAATATTGTTGGTGCACTTGTCGGCTTCGTTGCTAAACTACAATCTCGCTGGATACTGTAACATGATCCCCAAAGGTGAGGTTAATATGATGGCTGCGCCCTCAATCATCACAATAGACTAACCATGGTGATTCTGGTGCTGCTCCCTCAATCGCGGAGCCGACCTCCATCCATTCTACGATGAAATTGGCTAAGATCTGAGACTTTATGGCACTGCATTTTTCAATCTCCACTACATGCTCTGATAACTCCATTGCCTATTTACTAATTCTTCGGGAGCTGTCTCAGTTTCTGAAAATGTCATGTAGTGGCTGATCAGTTAGGATTCTAATTGTGTGCGCCTCGATGTAATGCTGAAGCTTTCACGCACTCATGATGGCTGCATAACAAATTTTCTCCACTTCAAAATAAAATCTCTTAGATCCTGTTAGGACCTCCGACATGAAATATACTGGAAACTGCCGCTTCACTATTTTGCTATTGCTGATGATTTCTTTCTTGACTACTAGAGCTCTGCTAATGGATGAGTGCATGGTTGAGACATACAGGATGAGAGGCTGCCCTTGCTATGGGTTTGATAGCATACGCAATTGCTTGAGGTAACTCTTTAAATCGTCAAAGGCTTTCTACTGCTCTGCACCCCATTTTACTTTTGCAGAGCCCCTAAGTATGGTGAAAAAAGGTAGGTTGCGTTCTGCTAGATTCGATATGAAGTGATTGAGGGATGCTATTCGGCCTGTGAGCTTCTGCACATCACTATTCTATGGAGGTCTCATTTGAGTGATTGCCCTCATCTTGTCTGAATTTTCTTCAATAACTGTTGTTGATACTAAACATCCGAGGACCTTTGCCCTTGTGATTCCAAATACACATTTTTCTAGATTTAATTTGAGTCTAGCCTCACGCATATTCATGAAACTTTCTGCCAAGTCAGAGATATAGTTCTCCCTCTTCTTGCTGGCTACCACTATGTCATCGACATAAGAAAGCACATTTCTGCTGACTTGATCCATCAAAGCTGCCTTCGTCATTCTATAGAAAGTTGGACCTGTGTTGCAAAGGCCCTTCGACATTCTGAGTTAGCAATATGCTCCAAATGGAGTGATGAAACTAATCTTTTCTTCATCTTCTGAAACAATCCAATAAAGCCATCATCTCGCTAGCTGTGGCAGAATCGATGTTTTGATCTATTCTTGTGAGTGGACAGTCATCCTTCGAGCAGCATTTGTTGAGGTCTGTACACATCCGCCACTTCCCATTTTTCTTCTTCACCATTACGACATTGGCTAGCCACTTGGGATAAGTCACTTCTCTAATGAAGCCTGCGTCAAGTATCCTTTCTACCTCGGCCTTCGCTAGTTCCCTTTTTCCTTCGCCATTTTGCGAAGCTTCTATTTTTTGGGTCTTGCATTTGGGATGACTTGCAGTCAATGCTCTATGATGTCTCTGCTGACTCCCACTAGATCGGAGGTCAACCATGAAAACACATCACTGTTTTTGTCAAGGAAACTCATAAGCTCCTCTTGTTCTTATTGGCTGGCTTCGGTGCCAATGCATATAGTTTTGTCCGAGACTCTTCGGTCCAACGGTACCTTTTGGAACTCGCCTTCGACCTCTATGACTTTTTTGTATTCTACTAGAGGTTGGGCTTCGTACTGCTCTGACTGCTCCCACAAAAAGTGTACATTTTTGTGGCCTCATGTGAAGCCCTTCTCAATGTTTCTGGCTTATTGCTGGCTGCCAAAGACGGATATAACTCTGAAGGTTGCTGTTATTTTAAGACAAAGATATGACGAATGCAAGGTGGCTTTGAAAGTATTTAGGAGGCCCCTTCCAAAGATAGCATTATATGGATATGGCATATTGACAACATCGAAAGTAATGTATTCGGTGCGAGGGTTTTTGGGAGTGCCAAAGGACACAGAGAGTTTTAGTGCAAGGGTTTTTGGGAGTGTCAAAATCCATTTTGCTGAAGGTTGCTAGGAAGAGAATTTTGGCCTGGCTGCCATTGTTGATGAGGATTTTGGTTATGTCCCATCTATCAATGTGGACTGTGGTGACCATGGCATTGGTATGTGGGAATGAGGTTAAATTAATGTCTTGGGAGGAGATGGTTATTGACATATGGGACCATTTAGTTTGGGTGATAGGACCTTCGACAACGACATGTTTGACTTGGCGATAATAATCTCTATGTTGCCTTTTGGTTTTGATGTCTGTGTTTGAACCTCCGTGATTGTGAGTATGGTTCCATGAGTGGAAAAACCCTCAGGATGCGGCGGAGGTTCTTGAGCTTGTTATGAAGGTGGAGGTAGTGGTGGATTTGGCTCAGTTTTGGTTTGTTTGGTGGCGTTGTTGTTGCTTTGGGTAGGATATGTAATTTATGGCACTGCTGGAGGATAGGTTATTTGGGGAACCGACAAAGGTTGAGGATGGTTAGTGGTGGTGTAATGGTATGATTGGTAATAGGCCAGAGCTTGGGCGTGGCTATTTTGGCATGTCTGTGGTGGAAATAGCGAAGGGTAAGATGGTGAGTATTGCTGGTGGTGTGGAGTCCACTGCATTGTGTGGTTGACTTCCCTGGGCGCTGGTTGTTATGAAGCCTGAGCCAGCTCTTGATCCATTTCCTTATAGTTTTGAGGAACATAGGGCAATCCTTCATTCGGTGGTTAGCCTCACCACCATGATACATGCAGTATGGGGGCTTCATTGTGTACGGGCCTTAGCCATGTCCTCGGCCACAGTTTGAAGCTCTGCCTCTCTGGTTATATTGGGTGGATCTCTGATTGAATGTCCTGGAATCTGTTTGTTGTGGTGGCCCTCCAAATTTTTTGTTCTAGTTCTCTAATGGTCCGCAGCCATTAGAACTGATGTTGCATACCGGCTTTGGGTAATTGCATTGATTGTCGTCGTAGCTAGCTCTTGGAGCTTCATCCGGTTTTGCAACTTTCCTTTGCTGCTCCAGCTTGCGGAAATGCTGAACCTTAGATTTGCTAAATTTTGTGAACTGATCATAGAGCTTCGGCACTGTTTTAGGCCGCTCTCTAACCAAATGACTATGCAAAGGCCCCACCCTTAAGGCTTTGATAGCTTTCATGATGACTTTCTCATCTGACACCTCTGGTGCCTGATCTTTGAGTTGTAGGAACCTCCAATAGAAATCTGGCGGTGATTCTTTCTCTCTTTGGGCGCAGGACAAAAAATCTTCTTCAGTATCGAGCTCCACTTGGAACCCTTGCAAGTTGAGGAGAATCTTGTCTTTTAAGTGTTGCCAAGAATAGATGCAACATGGCAGAAGTCTAGAATACCAATTCTTGGCTGCATCCTCGAGGGAGATGATGAGGGATTTCATAAGGGTGGCTTCATCGCCTCCAGCTGAGGCTATTGCACCTTTGTAGCATATGAGAAACTTTTGGGGGTCGGTATTAACATGGTACTTTGGTGGCAGTACTGCTCTATAATGCAAGGGTCCTGGCATGAGTTGTAGGTGTTCGGCCAACGGACTTTTGGGGTCTATGGTGCCGACTTGCAGCGGGGGTGGTGGTTTTTGGAATAAATGATTATGTGGTGGAGGTGGTCGGGGTGGTGGTTGATGAGGGATTTGGTTACGCGGAGGTGATGGTGGTGGTGGGGGTGGTGGTTGATGGTGGATTTGGTTGAGCGGAGCTTCCTGCCTCTGCTCTCGCTGATGGAGAACATCGAGGGTGTATTGCATCTCTGCGAGCCTCGCTCGCTCCCTATTGATGTTCTGCCTATGAGCTTCAGCGCATTGGACTGCAACCTGCGTTCTCAAGATGGACACTTGTTCTTGCTGAAGCCTTCACCAATTTCTTGCTGGACTCTTGCTAACTCTTCCTCCTCTGTTGCTGCTTCTTCTTCCTCGGCTTCTTCGTCCCAATCACCGATTTGGACCTGATTGAACTCTACGTCTCCTGGAAGCATTTGTATTGGTGAAGGCGCTTGCGGGGGTGATTGACGCAGAGCCCCTCCACTGGTATGGCTTGAAGTAACAGCGTCGTTGGTTTGGTTGGCCCTACTGCGCTGGTGGAGGCATGAGTTGGCTGGTGGGGTTGTACTTCAGGTATATTTCGGAAGGCTTGGTGTTTTCGACCTTCATCATTGGTGGGGATGATCTGGGTTGACGACTGGTTGAGTGGTGGGTGATTGGTGGATTCTTGCGGTGGTGCTTCGTCTGGGTACAAACGTTGGCTCGATCTCCACAGTGGCATCATCGGGGTTGTTTTTGAGCTTGAAACACGGTGGGCGCCAAATGTTGAGATAAACAGCCGGGGGCTATTTATTCCCGAACACAAGGGTGGACAACGAAATGCTTAGGTACGAAAAATGAGAGAGAGACAATAGTAAATGATAATAACTACTCGTGAGGTGTCCCATCAATGTGCACCTAGGGGCCTATTTATAGGGGTAGGTACACATGGTTATTATAATGTATGTAATGCTCCCGTTCACCTACCCTAACTTGTCAGTGCACAGTCACAGAGTCATTACAGTGCTTTGTGATTTACAAATATTTTCGTGCCCCATGAATAAGGGTGTGACACGTGTTCATCATAATTGGACGCTGGACACACGGACCTCCTGTGTGATGATGACCTTCATCATGGTCCTTTTCTGGCTTGAGGCCTTCGCATCGGAGGTGGCCTCCGGCGTGAATTCACTTAGAGGTGAGAGTCTTGTGCCTCGATCCGGGCTCGAATCGACTCCATCTGGATCGAAGCATTGCCGAATGATAAACTCTGCCCTGCAAAAAATATGAGGGTGTGTTGCAAATATAGATGCAAAGCGATTGTGCGCGAGGGACCACATGCGAGGGTGCGTTCCGGTACAGGGATCTGCATGGCAACCGGGCTGCATCCCCAACACCCACATCCTCCACCTCCTCCTCCCACCCATAGCTATCCTCGTCCTGAAAAATGGAATGAAAAGAAATCAGTAAATTCATAGTGCAAAACAATATGAAAATAACAAGATTACCTCATCTCTCTGAGAGCACACCGTTTGACCCACAAACACGGGTCGATGTGTTTCATGATCTTTGCTCGCCTGCTATTGGCAATACTACAACCCAGAAAAAAGGTGTTTGTCGTCCCTGCGCTACTCTTTCCTTTGAAGAGCTTCTTCGTGACACACTTCAACTAATTTTTTGACATCTTGTTCAAAACAAGCACAAGTGAGTATTCATCAAAAACATAGTATGAAAGAACTATAATATTTTTCCTTTTGACATCATAAAGAACATAATAGGAAATCACAAGAATATAATATCAAATATACAGAACATAATATGAAATATAAAGAATGTAATATGGCATGTAAAGAACGTTCAATATCTTACGTTTCTTTTCTCTAAGAACTTGTTTCCTTTGCTTGGAAATTGTTACATCATTAGCATCACCGAGTAAAGAATTTAGTTTCGAGTCTAGATCTATATTAAATGAACATGACAGTTCATCATCTTGATAAACCTCATCAACCTCTCCAACTGCCACATGGTTTTCATGATAACCAGAATTGTCAGGGGTGTGTAGCCATTCACGAGGATTCACTCTATACACAACCCACCGCACCATTGGCTTTTCACATGGGTACGACATATAATACACTTGCTCGATGTGGTGAGCAAGGATAAATGGGTTGAAACCACGTAGCCGATGCACATGTTTGACTTCAACCATACCAAATTGGTTTTCTCGAGTACCACGATTGGTGTCAAACCAATCACAATCGAAGAAGACTATTTTGAGCTTCTTATTCCTGGCAAAGCTGTACTCAATTATGTTTTTTATTATTCTATAGTACTTAGTTTCATGTCCTTCTTCATCAACGACCCTCGTAACCACTCCAAAATTAGCTATCGCCACTAAAGGTTGAGAAGCTTCAAAAATGATTCAACAGAAGCGAAACCCGTTTACATCATACCGACCGTAACTTTTGGCAGTAACGCAAGACTTAGATCACTGAAAAATTGATTAAGAATGTCTTACATTATTATAAAACATAGAAAGCATCATGATAACTTAAATAAGAATGTATGCCCTTAAGTACTGAGACTGTTTAGAATAAGTCTCTACAAGATATGCAATAGAATCCACACCATTCATACTTTCATATGGAGTTGAATCATAAAAAAAACTCCAAATAAATAGGTCGATGTGTTATCGATGATACACATGAAACTCATAAGTATAATATGAGGCCTTCCAGCAGGTACTAAGAATTCACAAAGTGTTTATCCGGATTAAGAGTGAAAGACAGCGTTGAATGTCCACATAAGTCATACTGCCAAAATATGTTGACAATACTTTACTCCTATGATAACAAGTTGTATGTTCATGTCAAACACATCGTGATAACGTTTAAGTTTATATTGTGAAAGGAGAAAATCCAATGTCAAATAATAAGTCTTGAGCAAATAAAAATTTGTAGATCTGCTAATCAAAAACTTGCCGCCCAGTGCGTTCAGAGAACCACAGTCGACATGGGTCCATGACATAGTCTATGATCCTTGGATACTTATGACACAAAATAAGATAAGGATCTATTTCAGAATAGAAATGTGCATGATAGTTGTTAAGTCTTGTAAGTATATAACTAGATATTGCGACATAGCTTCTCTATGTGCCGATTTATGATGAAGTGAGTGATAAGTTTAATATTAAATTAAGAATTAAGAGCTAAGTTGATATCTAGGGGAAGAATGTTGGGTAGATATCAACCCCGGACCGGTCAAACCGGGTCCGGGTCTTTCTCCACCGTTCTACAGCCGCCCTGATCAGGGGCACCCATTTATTCGTGGGTAATGAGCCCCTGTCACGCTGTACTATAAGAGCATATACGGCACACGAATCAAGGTTCATCGGTGTGCACTCGCGAAACCCTAAGAGATGTCCGCTCCCTCCATACGGTCAGTGAAGGGAAGCTCCACTCCTTGCTGCCACCCTCTTCTACCACTACACCGAGTGCCGATGACCATGACATCGTCCTCATCATCGTTCAAAAAGGAAGGTATGAGATCTAAGTCATACTCTTAGTTAGAACCAGATTAGTGATTAACCCTGCCCGATCCAGTAATGTCTAAGTCCAACACATCCGTCCCCTCCACTACTAACAACAGGAAGGTCAAAACATCCCAATAATCGCTCCAGAAATAAACAACTACAATTAAGAGAGAAGAACCAAACATTATCATTGGCGACATAAGCCCCAGACGACAGAGACAGAAGCCTCTGCCTGCCTCTGCCTGCCCACCTTTTCTTGTGGCCCTACCACTATGTCATGTTCACGGATCGCGGTACTAGAAGCACCGGTAGTACAAGCAGTCTACTGGCTGGTTCCATGTGGTGGCGCCAAGAACATCACAGGCACCGCTGGTTGTCGTCGTTGTGAGGCTGTTGTTGTTCATGATGGCTGCGTCGTTGTTAACAGCAGAACTGGTTGTGGTTGTGGTGCCAGCATTCAAGTACGACAGAATCTCAGTAAGGGGTCCCAGCCTGCTCACGAGCTCCATCTTCTGCGTTTGCAGCACGGAGTTGTGTGCTTGCACTGTCACAAGGTTCTGCCTGGTCACTCTTAGCGCCACGCCCAGCTGCTTGTTTTGGTCCTTGAGCTGATTTACCTGTTGTCATGGGGTACTCGATCTTAATAGAAATCATTTACTTTTGTTTAGGAAATGTTTGTGGAAAGCCAACGATATATATATATATTTATTTATACATGTAAATAGAAGAAGAAAATGAATTCTGTGCTTGTATCATGCATGAATTTTTAGACTTATGTGATCGAGGACATACAGTACCTGTGAGTTGAGGTCATCCAGGTGTTGTCGTTTCCGCAACCTAGACCTCCGAGCCGACTCCCTGTTGGACTCCTTCCTCCTCTTCCTCCTCTTCTCCATCTGGGCCTGGAGGTTCATGTCGTCTTCCGACGACCGGGTTCTCCGGTTCCCCAGACTAGAACCGGAGGTGCCGCTCGACATATGGTTATCTCAGATCAACGATCTTATTTGCCGTCAGAGATATAACTTCTTAGTTACGTACCGCTATATACACGTACCTGAATTATGTGGTATATAGAGATAATAGAGAGGTTTGCAAATAATTAGGAGGCTACTGAGAAGACATAGAACCAGTAGAGGAAGACAACAGAGAAGGACTGCACGAGGCGAGAGATGGATGATGAGGCGATCATAGACGACGATCAGGAGAGCAAGTGCTCAGATAGGATGAGCAACAGCATCTACGGAGGCTGCGCCTAGCTTCTTTCAATTCCTGCTAGTCTATCATCGTAAAGTTTAAATTTCTTGCCTCTTTGTGAGTGTACGATATGTCAAGAACCTCAAGAAAATTTTGACAGAACCTCCCCTTGTAAAATTGACTGTCAAAGAGGAAATTTTGGCAGAACCTCCCCTTGTACTGTTGCTGTATTTGACAAAAAAATTTGACAGAACCTCCCCTCCTGAAACTTGAAGGTTTAGATAGAAAGCTTGGGGAGATTACAGGAGATGGATAGAGCAGGAAGAAATCAAAGAGACTGAACCTGTTGCTACTAGGCTCTGAAGAAGGACAGCAAGATAGAAGGAAACCTAGCAAGGGAGTTGGGGAAGAGGGGAAAAGGGAATTGCGGCCTGGAGGAGGGGGGCATTTATAGCTGAAAATTGGGCAGTTTATGCAGCAAAAACATTCTGAAATTGAAAATACTAGTGGAGGAGAAAAGGGGAGAGAGGAGCTTGGAATCTTGTGTGGCATCTGCAATGGAAAGATTGTAACTGCGGGCTGATCGTCGACTGTGACATCTGTGGTTTCAGAAACAGCGCGCGGTGACATCTGTTGTTTCAGAGATCCAGCTAGCAGGAAACAAGAATTGTGCTAGGGAGTTATCTTGACCCTAGCTTGGGAACCATGTAATGTAACTAAAGCTTGCTTGCATCATCAAGTGTGAATGAATAGAGATTCAGTTTTTTTTTCATATAATATGGTTGGCCGAAACGTGTCTGTTGGACTCATTAGTGGGAGGGATCACTAGATGCAACTGACTAACTGAATCTCATGAACATGAGGAAAACTATGCGCGTGCCCACGTTTTACGACTCTGAAATTGATTAGACTAGGCTAAAGCTAAAGCTAGCTGAACATAAGCAGGAATTTTCAGAAGACTCCATACGTTTCTAATTTACATTAGGACAACAACTCTGATTCATTTTTTACTAAAATTGTTATTCTAATCACGACAATATTATAAACGGAAGGAGTATGATTTTTGTGGTTGGCATCTTCGGGAGAAAAAATCCCGTTTTTTGAGAAATTCAACGGTCTGTGCTGCTAGTTAACCAGACTGGAGAAATTCAGAAGATGCTTGCAAAGGAGAGTGAATGAATACAACTAACCAACCTAAAAAACGGAAATGATTTAAGTGCCGTGTCGTGGTACCACCAGCAGTTGGCGAAATTGTGCTTCGTAGTGTGGCAGAATATGAATGTTATGAATGATAGACTAGGTTGGCCATATAACTATCATTGATACTAATATATTGAGGGTGCTGTACCTGTACGTATCAGATCCTTTGCCGTCCGATCGATAAAACTCTGATCCATTTCCTGATTATATAATTCCAGTCTGCTGAAACCAAGTATAGAAAAAATGTTGTAGTTAATTACGAAAGCAACTTTAATTCTGTGTTTCGTCATATAGCTGAAAAATAGGCCTGATATGTCAATTTTGCTGGCATTTGAATTGACCTGGCACCTCACTTTGATTGCCCACATACACCCATCAATTATTTTGTTGACAACAATAGCGTGCCACATAGCTAATACTTTCAACAAGAATCCAAGCATTCATCAAAGAAAAAAACAAAACGTCACCAGAGGAAGATAGGAATCCATGTAACCATCCAAGGAACTTTCGGCAAATTATCATTGAATTGTCCGAACAACTTCAACAAACATCCTCGTCTAGCCTACGGTCCTTACAGAGACACGGGTGTTGTTGTTTTTTAAAGACGGGGCAATATAATTGTGCCCGCACAATAAATTCTCTTATCATCGTTCTTGAGTGCCAATAGGATTATATGACAAAAAGTACCATTCCAACTGCTAGTTTACAAAGCAGTGAGATGCTTTATGGGCTTATTTACCAGCTGGCAACACCATACTTCTTACGTTTCTTAAATTATTGTTGTTACAATAATAATATTTTTAATTCATAACATTTGAACTACTAAAATTCTTATCCTAGCTAACAAACAACAATTTAAAAATGGAAGGAGAGAGTACTATTTCTACTACTACCTTACCATATCTTGTATATTGGAATGCATGCATGCATGTTGTGAGGGCTACATGAGAGATACTAGTTTATAATCCCACACGATACTGCAGAATTTCAAAATATCTTTTTATATGAATTCATATGTTGATAAGTTATTTGAAAAGCGAAAGAACGTCAGCTAGTTCATCAACGTGGATATCATTTTATGGAGGGACGATGGGTATAGGAGAACGGTGAAAGGGAATAACGACAGCGGATAGAGCTCCGATGACGTGATGCTCTGGCTAGAGAGGAGGTAAAATAGAGACGTGGTTGAGTGATAGGAAGAGTGGTCAAGGTTGATATTATCTTTTTATAGTAGTGGAGGGTGGGAGTCAGACGGTCTGGGGATGGTGGTCTGCTGTGGTGATGCGGATTCAATGCTTCAGTTTTCTGCTCGAGAGGGAAGGCGACAGGATGAAGCATTATCACCCGATGAAGCGGAGACAGCGCGCTCGTCTTGATCCAATGGAAAAGAAGCGTGACACGGTGCGGCAGGCAATGACGGCCGGTGGAGAGGCGGCACCGGGGAGGGAAAATGGAGGAGATGACGCCAGTTGGGCTGACACGAATGTTACTGAGCCAAAAAATGAAAAAAAAATCACGCAATCAATTCAGCTACTTCAAATGGACGGTGAAGATTTAAGAAAATGATGAGTTAATTTTTTTTAAAACATATACAACTGAGATATAGTTTTGTTCATCTCACCGCGTAGAATACAACAGTAAAAATGAAAAT
>VSTD030000961.1:0-14165 GCA_008808055.3 Sporobolus alterniflorus
ATCCCATCAGGCACCCGCCACCAGCCCCTCTACCCCCCCCCCCCACCCCTGCATTAAAGGTCGTTGCCGCCTTCCTCTTCTCCCTTTGCCATTTCCTCATCGAGCTACACCGCCACCTCTACTCTGACCATCCGGTGTGCCACCGGTTAGCGCCACTTGTGCTATGCCCTCTTTGATTTGAAGGATGCCATACCTCCTCTCACTTTTCCCCTTGCTTTTAGTCTAGGATTGGGAGCCGGGGAGCCCGAGGCGTCGCCGGATTTCAAGCCTCCACCGTGTGCCGCTTTCCCCCTTCTCTTTTTGGAAGGATCCGTGCCTCACCCCACTCCTCCTTCCCCTCCCATTGCAGGACACTGCCAAGGCACCACCGGCTGCCATGACCACCTCCTCCATTGTGTGTGCCACTGTGCCACCCGTCCTCTGCCCTCTTCATCGAAATGTCTTTTGGGTGAGCCCTCGCTGCTGAGACGTTGCCCAGCGTCTTCCTCATTGCGTGCTTGTATTCACGCCGCCACACCGGCCACAACTAGGACATGGACCACCAGCCCAGTTGGGCTAGGACCTCGGGCTGAAACTGCCTCAATGGCCTGGTTTATCTTTTTTCTTTTCAAATTATTTTGATTATATTCTAATAATTCAGGAATGGTTTCAAAATTCGTAGAAATTCAAATACAACTCGGAAAAATATGAAATAAATTTTGTTGGGTAAATCTCAATGTGTTTTAGGGAATAAAAATATGAAACATATTTATTGCACCTCTGAAATTTTTATTTAGTATTTAATTCTTGTTAGGCAAGTTTCATTCATAACTAATTTTCTAGATTAGTTTAATTAATGAAATTTGGCCTGCGCACTTGTCATTAGAGTACCTTCTTGGCACAATTAGTTTCATCTCAGTTCATGAACTTTCATCATGTTAATTAGTATTTCTCCCTTTTTGGCTAATTAAAGTCTAGTAATTATTCTACTTGGAGATAAATTGTCAAATTTTGTCAAGATATCCCTGTTGCCATCCCCAACCCTGAGTAAATCACTCATGTGCTGTTCATGTATGAACATTGAGTCGTTTACTTCCCGACCCGCTCCTCGCTTCTTTTAGAAGCTAAATTCCTAATAGTTAATTAAGGAAATTCTTCAGATGAAAGCAATTAAATCTTCTATAACCCTAAAACTCAGAAGTTGTGTTGTTATTGTCTTGCTTCCCTTCGTTAATTACTTTCCTTATTGTGTGCATTTCATACCGTGTAGAACCCATTGGAGGCTACGAGCAGGAGCCAGAGCAGGAAGTGTTGGCGGATCCACAAGTTGCAAGCTTTGAGGAGACTAACCCTGGTTCCCAGCAAGGCAACCCCAATTCATATCGACCGTGTCTTTGGGTTTTTTATTTATAATTTTCTCTAGTTTAAAATTCACTTGTGCATTTATGTTATAGGAGTTATTCTGAAACCCTAGATGCATTAGTCAATCTTTCTCTGTTATTCTTGCACCTTTTGTAGTTGTAGGTCGTTAGCACTGCTATGCTCAGTTTGTAGACTCATGGTAGAAGAAGAGTGTTAGGTCCCACTCACAAGTAGGACCCCTTCTCGCGATGGTGGTTCTATAGTTGAATTGATTGGAAAGTTGCCTTAATTTGAGACATGGGCGGGGAAAATAAGGGACTGCATGTGGAATATCAATGGATGGGGTGGTGGAGAGTGGATCGGAGGATATTCAGCAACATCAGCAGTTGATATGAACATGTTTTTTATGGACCACATCGCGTGGGCCCTGATGAACAAACATTGATTATGTACTGACGCATGTAGGATTTATGGGGTCCCATAAACTTAGTAGCGCCAATGGTCACTGAGTCGAATGCTATCCTACCATACCTGCAGTGATGTAAACCGGGATAGTGTACGGGTCACCCACAGATAGCCCAAAGAGGTATCACGTCGAAGACATACACTAGAATGAGGTGGGCCCAGACCGACTCCTTGATTGTCGTAGCAAGCTGCTACCATACGTAGGGTCCTAGAGACCGTGCGTATATCATGTTGTCAAGTTGTTCCATGTAGGGTGTATATTGACTTTAGTCCCCGTGCCACTCTCGGATATGAGTAACGGCTTCTTCACTGAGTCAACTCGTAGTAATGCAAGTATCATCACTGGATTGGCTTAATTTAATAATTGTTGTTGATAACTTGTTATATTTATTGTTGTTGCTTCAACTGCCTGCTTAATATAGGTTGCAAACTTAATCTCTAAGTAACTTAACTTGTGTATTATCTATGTGTATTTGTGCATTCTTACTTCATCAAGAAACCCTCATCAAGATCTTGGTGACTAACCCCTTCATTTCTGAGGTGGTGATGTCACAAATAACATCCCATAGTAATATCCCATGGGGCATTTAGATAGTACTCCCTCCATCCCCAGATATTTGACGTTTGACTATTTTGACATTAATTTTGACAACTCATTTTATTTAATATATTTTAAAAATGTGAAAAATCAAATATATACTTAAGATAAATTATGTAATAAACCATATTATAGTTAAAATAAAAAATAATTCTGAATTTTTAAAATAAGATTAGTGGTCAAAGTTAATGTCAAAAAGTGAAACATCAAATTTTGGGGGACAAAGATGGAGTATAAGCAACGAATATATTAGATCCAAGGGGATTAGCCCAAACAAGGACGGGCATCCCTAGTAACCCATGGGCCATTTTATGGCTAGTTGGCTTTAGACACATCTAAAGATTCAGTCTAGTAGCACAAGTAATGGGACTTGTAATTTTCTCCCGCTCTCATATGGGCTGATGTAGGCACCAACTGAGTCTAGTCAAGAAAAAGTTGGATACGAGAATATTGTATAATGTCTACAAGAGAAGAAGGGGATGACATATCTTAAGCTTCTTGATAAAGTAACAACATACATCTTAAGCTTTGTTAATTGACATGATATCTATCTCTAAAAGAATAAATGGTCAAAATGCAACCATCATGCATGGAGTCTCAAATTTGGACCCAAATATATTGATTTCACCAAACAACCCTACCCAACTAATATAAGAAAACTTCATGCTCCAAAATGTAATCAAATTAAGGCAATCACAAATAACAATATCTTATAAGATATAATTGGTCAGAATGAAGATGGGAGTTCAGTCATCTCTCACGGGTTCACTCAGATATGGGGTATAGCAAATGCGAAGGTGTGACCTTGTGGAAATCTTTACTGCTCATAAGGACATTTAGATTAAATTATTTCATAGATAAGATTGAGTTTGTGCACATGTGTAAATCAATATATACTTCCAGTCATTCTAGTACTGTCAGAAGGTACACATTGTTTGTGACTAGTTAAGTACATGACATCAAAATTATTTTTCTATAAAAACCATGAGCTATTATCATGGAATATGTTTAACTAACAATTAATGTGCTACCTAACCCATTTGAAAATTTTTTCATGGTTACCTATTTGTATCTTTTAAAATGGGTGGTGGAAAGTTTAGCTTTATATATTTCTTGGTTGTTTTAAACTTGATCTGCACTAATTGATTAAACCTAGGCAATCAGACACCACAATTAACCCATTTATATAGAGCAAAGACAAAAACGGTATCAAAGCTAACCTAATGCTTACACATGCAGATGATATGGACTAGACATGGGTGGCATATAGTATGTGGTCATCATGTTTGGTCATATTGCATGGCATATGTGTATGCATGTTTGGTCATATTGCATGGCATATGTGTATATACGTTAGATCTGAACTAAAAGATCAATGTGAGCTATCCATTCAATGCAGCAATTTCGAGGTTCGGTCATTCAAGAAAGAGGGCATATATGTGGCATCTAGCCTACTTGAAAACTGGATTCATAATATGATTTCTGCATTTGAGACCTCAAGTCAGAAAGAGGGCCAGATTGGGTTTAACACAATCCCTGCTAACTGACTAATTAAGCATCACCGACCCTAAGTTAGCTATTTTACACGACATGAAAATAAAAAAATGGTTTGGGTGTGTGTGCGAATGGTCCAATTAAACCTGTTTGGAATAAAGATGTTATGCTAAATTAAAATCTATTCGAATTGATGTATACATATATATATGGTCGCACAGAGACTTGGTCGCTTACATTGATTTTTTGCAATCTTCGCCACAACATACTGGCTAGCTCAAGAAACATATACACAATGTAGAATTCTCACCACTAAACTACATGCACATATACAGCTGTCGTGTGCTATTCAGGTGGGGAGTATTCCCCCTATGACTGTCAAGAAAAAACATTCATGCGTGATCAAATGTTGACCACTCCTAATCGAAGAGGGGGGGAGCAGAGAAGAAATTCAGAAAACAATATCTCTACATGTACATAATCATACAATTTCTGTAGAGTTCATATGTGACTTAGTTGATCCAACTACTAATCATAGACAATAATCCAAACCTATCTCGAACTGAAAAGCATCACTTGGACCACACAATCAGCTCACAAGTCCACTCAAATCACCTAGAATTAAGGACAAACACTTTCCCTAGTCCTCACCACAAGATTCAGCTTCAGCAAAAGCTAGAAGACACAGAATCCTCAAGGGGGAATCAAGAACACAGTGGGCTGGATTCGGGAATGGTCCATGAGCATTCGTCCCAATGTCACCCACACCGGCCCGCCTCCAGACGCGTGCTCTCACCAGAGACAACACCACCGCCATGACGAGCCTCGCTAGTACGTACGTGTAGGCCTCCAGCCAGCAGAGCGCGTCGCCCCGGTCGAGGCCTCCTCCTTCCCCCAAGGTTCATTTACTTTGGCAAACTAGTTATTAAGTGAGTTGTTCCTAAATTCCCAACCCAAAATTAGTTTATTGCAAAGGGTTGGATCGAGAGTTGCCACACAAACCACATGACCCATGTGGTTGCCTCACATCCTTACCAAAGATAACAGGGACTCAGCCCAATAGTTGCCTTACAACCTTGACAAAGAACTCAACTCAATGGTTGTCTTACAACCTTGAGAAGGGATCACCAGAACTCAGCTGAAACCTAACCAATAGACCAAACCAAACCCAAACCAATACCAATGCCATCTAATCTAGGGAGGATCCTAAACCTCTCTTGACTGGGAGCATGACTATCATGATAGTTCTACACTCTGTAGAGGTTTATACCCTGTACCCATGCATTGTGATTTCATCACCTTCTGGGGACTAGAGAACATCCATATTGCCATGTCGGCCAAGCACAATCATACTTCCTTTGGTGTGAGGCCAGAAGATCACTACATGTCATTTACAAAGGTCCCTTTAGGCCAGTCTTGCATTCTGCGAAGGTTTCCCCATCAAGGTACCCTCTTGCACTAGGCGAATCCTAGGTATAGTCATACCCTTCCTCGTTGCTCTCGAACAAGACACATACCCAAAGTTGCCACATTAGTAAGAAAGTCATTTCATACCAGACACGTGGTGGCACATGTTGCCCTAGGGGGGTGGGGTCTACGCCTGAGAACCAATCCTTAACTGATTCAAGCAAGAACCATCCATAAACCGTGATGGCAGCCACCTTCCCCACCATATCACAACCTTGCTCAAACCCCGAGATCTAACCACTATAGGTCAACTCATATCACGCAGGATGGAAGACCACAAATCAACATAGCTCATCAAACATCAAGAGTAATGACTCAACACTAAACCTATGACTTTGGGGCTAAGCAAAACTGTACTACCCAAAATGCAAACCAACACTAGAGCAACAAGGAAATGATACAAGAGGATAAACATACTATGATTCATTATAAACATTGCATGTAGAGTTGTAAGAGAGAGAGAGAGACAGAATAGTAGGTGCTATTGTTCAAGGTTTCACTTCCCTTGCTCTCCAAACTGCTCGAAGTCTTGCTCTTTAAGGTCTTGAAGATTGTCCAATGACCGCGTGTCTAAACAACAACAATCAAAAACAACAAATGGCAAGCAATGAATAAAATAGTGCATCAAACATGTCCTACATCCTAAACAAACTGTACCAAATTAATCTACATGACACTACGATCACGAGAGTGCAAGAATTACCGGAATCGGAGCTACGATTCAAAAGTTATGAAGGATTTTACAACTAGGGACCGATTTGCAATGATAGAAAATTAAACAGGGGCTTAACAGAAAATATTAGGGACTAAAAATGTTAATATAGAAAGGTTGAGGGGTTCTGTGTAAAAGATTGGGTGGAACTATAATTTAGATAGAGAATAGGGCTAAAATGTAAAACAGCGGTAGGGCGGCGGTATTTGGTCCAGTGGCGGGAAGGTATGGAGGCAGTGGGCGGAGCTCGACGTCAACTCGACTGGAGCGCAAAGAAAAGGTGCTATAAGCGGGGATGGATGTGGTGTGGGACGGCGAGCACTTTGGTGCCTTTTATAGGCCGAGGCGGTGAGGTGAATCAACAAGAGGTAGTCAGCCGACGGAGGAGTACGATTTCAATTGAACAATTCCGTGAAGGGGAAAGGAAATGGGGTGGGAAATCAGATGAGCAGCATTGGAAGGGGAAGGGGACGTGAAGCGTAGGTGGTTCGGCACACAGGGAGGTGGCGCGGTGGCGGCGGTGCTGCTGCTAGAGAATGACGAAAGGGGAAGTGGGCTGAATGGTGGGCCTTTTTGACCAGCTGGATCGAAACCGAAATGGGCCAAGGTGATAGAAAAACTGGGAAAAAGAAATAAAATGGATTGGGCTGCTAGGGGGAATCAGGTGGAAATGTATTTGGGCTGCCAGCGAAAGTAGAGAATGGGTTTTGAAATTCTTTTGCTGCAGAATTGGATTTGAATCTAAGGTTTAAATTTAAATAAATTTTAAACCTTCTTAAAAAAATAGAAATTTGGGACATTTGAAACAATATAATTTTGAAGCTCAAATCGAAATTTAAATCAATAACATTTTAGAAATAAGGCTTTCTCAGCTTCTTTTCAAAATCCATTTTCAATCGAACTTAAATCTAAATCAAATTTGAATGAACGCTTTCTACTCGAATTATAAATCTAAAGTAATACACCAGTACAAAAATAAATGCATGGCAGTATGAAAATGCAAGAAACATTTGATCTAATTAGATGATTTATAAAAGGTTTTATTTTCTCTTCAAATTTGAATTTTCTAGGTGTGACACACCATGTAGAAGACCAAGACAATTTTCATTTGCTTGATGAAATATATTTCCCTTTATCAAAATAAAATAAAATAAAATAAACCAACACAATGGCTGGATTCTCCAGACCACCGAGAAAACATAACCAAACATTTCACGGCAATGGCGCGCCCGCAGTGGACGACCTCTCTTGGATCAGTCTCGACTGCCGGCAGTATGCATGCTTTCACATCCACATCTCTATCTCCTCTGCAAATAAACGGTAAAGAATAACACAACAAAAAGAATCCTATCCAGCTTTCCCTGTCTACGGCCAGACCCTGATCTGCAGTTTCTTTGCGAGCATCTTGGTGAACTCGGCTTCTGAGATCTCCGAGTTGGTCGACGACGTGAGGTGCCTCACTGACAGGTACTCGTTACTTGGGTGCCCCACACCGCCAGCCGCGGCGAGCTGGACGAGGAGCAGCAGTGCCATTGTCGCAGACAGCACGGCGAGCGCCGTCGACGCCATGTGCACGCCGCACCGCAGCGACGCGCACTGGATGGACATGATGTCCATGAAGCCGGCCTTCACCAGCTTCTAGCTCACCAGCCTTTCCGTGCCGGGGAAGATGTTCATCACATTTTGGATGGAGCTCGCGTTGGACTGCACCTTGTCGTAGTCGATTGCAGATGAGAGGTTGGCCGCGGCACAGTTGGTACCGCTGCCGAAGTCTATTCAGAATCTTTATTTCTACCTTCATTTATTTTACTTGTCACCGACTAGTTTAAAAAGTTTATTTTTAAACTAGCCGGTGACAAGTAAAAAAAACAGAAAGAGTATAAGGTGGATATGATCAGTATCAATATCACCTTCGAAACCGTTCAAAACTCTGGAACATGTGTAAAGAGTTTGTGTTTACCACCGATGGTGGCGGCGCCAGAGGGGCAGTTCTGCGGGTGGTACTTGTACTCGGGCGGCCCGGCGATCCGGTTGTAGATGTAATCCAGCTGCTTTACCGCGTACTCTGATTTTATGGTGTAAATGTTCAAATTCACCTGACTGATGATTTCGTGGATGCCTGCACCGACGTCGTGTAGGATCACGTTGCTGGACAGCTTCTCTTTCCAGGGAATGATGGTGCCCAGCGTGCTGTTCTGAGGGTTCAGCTGGTACTCTCCGAGGGCGATGCAAGTGTCACCGGCAAACTTGTCGAAGAAGTAGTACAGACCCAAGTACATCCAGAAGAGGGATGTCAGTATCCAGCATAAGACAATGCACCTGTTGCAGAATGTTTCTTGTAATCAGAAAACCATATCGCAGAGTTGTTCCTTGAGATGTATGTATGTCTGAAGTATGAAGAAGAGAATACACACATGCAGCACAGTTTTTGCAGCCTTAGAGGCCTCCCAACTGCAATAAGAAAAGGGGGCTCACCCAGCAACAAAGTTCTGCAGTTAGATCCAGAGCCACAGTTGAAATTGTCACTGTTAACAAAATGTGTTATAACATAGGTACAAGGGAGCGGGATCATCTCCTGCATCAGGCTTGACCCGGCCCATTAGAAGTTCCACCCGAGTGGAGCGTCTAGGATTTTAGGGTTTCCCTGTCCCCGCTGCCCCGGGCGATCATACCATGTAGGTGAGCCCACCATCCTATGGTTGTGTGAGGGCACTACTATAAATATGTACTAATACCTTTAATACAATGCATCCAATATTCGGCGGCACGTCTCTATCCAACATGATAATTAGAGCCTAGGTTTTTTTCACTTCCGCTTCTCTGAAACCCTAGGGGCCTGCCACCCTCTCTCCTTCTACTGTATCTCCGGTGACCCACACCACCCCTTGGTGTGCCGCACCACCACCTCTGATGGCCACCGACAATGACTGTCAGGCTGTCAAGGCCATCGAGAAACCCTGCGCGGCCCACCACCAGCTCTCTTGGAGGAGGAACAACGTGCAACTGTCATCCTCACCGAGGAGGCCCGCACCGCGGCCGCCGTGATCAAGCCCCCTTCGCCTATTGGCGTGCTTAACATCTGTTCTCTCATCTTGGTCACGCTGGACCTCTCCTCCATGCACTACGCCTGGAGGTGCGACAATGTACTGCTCACCCTCGGGCGTTACTCTCTCTCTCTCTCTCTCTAACCACGTGCTGATGGACACCACATACGTTGGTGTTCCGTCTTGGGACCGGATGGGCAACGTCGTCAAGTCATGGATCTATGGCACCATCTCCCCCGACCTGTAGTCGGTCACCTGGCAATACGGCCACATGGCTCGTGACGCCTAGCTGGCCTTGGAGAACCACTTCCTCGGCAACCATGAAACCCACGTCATCCACATTGACGCCACCTTCCGGAGCTTCGTTCAGAGCCTCCAGGAGCTCTGCCCTGTTGTCGAAGAGCACTCTCATCTACTGCGACAACGGCAACGCCGTCTACCTCTCCACTAACCCCGTTCAATATCAGCGCACCAAGCATGTCAAGATCGACCTCCACTTCATCCAGGAACTTGTTACCATCGGCGATGCCCACGTCCGGCATGTCCTGACGACCTCCCAGTTCGTTGACATCTTCATGAATGGTCTGCCTACTTTAGTGTTCTTGGAATTTCGGTCTAGTCTCAACATTCGCAGTGGCTAGAGTTTCAACTACGGGGGTGCTAGCAACATGTGTTGTACCAAGGTACATGGGTCCGCGACCACCTCCCGCGTGAGGCGGCCCGGCCCATTAGGGGTTCTACCCGGGTTGGGCATCCCGGATTTTAGGGTTTCCCTGCCGCCGCCGCCACCTCGAGCGGTCAGACCGTGCCTCCAGGCAGTCTGACCACTAGCCCCTACGCAGCCTCTCTCCCTAAGATTGCGTAGAGGCACTCTTATAAATATGTACCAATAACTTCAATACAATGCATCCGGCGGCACGTCTCTCTCCAACAGTCACTGCTTCCATGAAAAGTATCAGTTCGTCTTTATCCTCATGTTCAATGAGAGATTACTAAAAAGTACAAAAAAAAACTATTGTTCTAGCAGGAAGCGTGTAAAATCCTTACAGTGTATCAATTCCTTTGCTGACCAGAGGCATATTCTTCTCGGACGTCGCTTGAATCTCCACAGCTTCAGAGTTCAGAACCTCCACTGTCGAGTTCAGATGATCCAAGGTTGGCTGCTGTAGTTGTGTAGCCTCGAAGTGTTTTCATCTTCTCAATAGCCCCTGTTATGTTATAAATCGTGGCAGTTGCCTCAAGTGCAGTCTGCCCAATAATCTCCTTCACTGATTCTGCTCTTGAGTGAAATTGAATGGTGCCGTGAATTGCAATTGCCGATGCAACTCTCCGAGAGGTATATCAACAGCATATTGCTAACTGGGTTCATGCATATATTTGAGTATATACACAACAGCTAATCGATACATTTCTGTTGTGAGCAACTTACATGACGAAAACTGCCAGGATGATGCACGGTATCACAATCACACTTTGGTATCTATCAAGGAAATAGTCGAAGTCAGTGTATCTTGCACTCCTTTTGCGAAGAAAATCTTGGAGAAAAGAAGGGCAGCCACAGTAATAATGCCACCAATAAGCCACAGGGCTGCAATAACGTATCCTGATCGACCTGTAAATATGGCCGACTGAAAAGGTAAACAGAGCGATAATCATTCTACTCAGTCGTATTTGATGCAACTTAGATGTCGAGTCGTAGTCTAAATTTTATCTTCATCTAATCCCGCGGTTCGATATTTTATTTGCCAACAATATATGCTCTAACTGTGATTTTTTTTTTGAGGAAACTGCTCTAACTGTGATTCATTCACTACGTATAGTTCTGTTAACAATGTTCATGGTTCAGTGAAGCAGAGATCAATCGGCAGAGCATATTCAGAATTTCAGAGAAGCAGAGAGCTCACACTCCAGTAAATGGTTGTCAGTGATATTGTACCCTCCCTCATACTTCCTAAGTACACTGAGCAGATCGATCCCTCTCGTTCTTACTGAGAGCGCACTCTCTGATCTGTTTTCCATCAACAAAAACCTATGCACTGATCACCACAACCAACAACTGTAAAGAAACCAACGCAAGGAATAATTGGTGTAAGGCCTCATGTCTCAAACGCACGGCCCCTGCTTTTGTTATATACTCATGGATTACAAGAGTTTGTTCAAGTTACAATACAACAAGAGATAGAGTCCGATTCTATCTAGAAGAGGGAGTTAATCTTTATCTCTAACATTCCCCCTCGCTTGTAATCTTCCAAGGTTCAGATTATACCGAAACCTTTTTAGCTTCACAACAAGAAGTGTTTTGGTGAAGTTGTCGGCCCTGTTGATCATCCCATGAGATGAACCATACATGGAGTTGTTCTGGCATGAAACACCAGATTGGCTAACAAATATGTGGTGCCCAGATTATCACACCACAACAAAGCTGTTGCATGTCCGGTTAACTTTAATTCTTCAAGCAAAGTCTGGACCCCACATAATTTCAGTCATAGCATTTGCAATTGCCTTGTATTCTACTTCAGCAGTAGATCTTGAAAATATAAGTTGCTTCCTGGCACTTCAAGAAATAAGATTTGTTGCCAGAAATATAGCAAAGCTACTAGTAGATCTTCTATCATCCAAACAACCTGCCCAATCTGCATCACAAAATCCACTTACAAGCATAGACGATGATCTCCCAATGTGAAGCCCCATACTCATGGAGCCCTTAACATACCTCAAGATTCTTTTAATTGCGGTATAATGAAGAGTAGTGGGAGAATGGAAGTACTGACAAATCTTATTTGCAGAAAATGCCAGATCACGATGAGTTAGCGCCAAGTACTACAGCCCACCGACTATACTTCGATAGTTGGCGGCATCTTCTGGACCGAGAGTATCTCCAACATGGGTAGACAATTTTTTGGATGTAGACAATGGCGTATTGACTGGTTTGCAATGTGTCATACTTGCTCTCTGCAGAAGTTTTGCGACATACTTGCTCTGTGAAAGCAAAATGCCATTCTGAACCTTGGTTACTTCTATCCCTAGGAAATAGTGCAAGTCCCCAAGATCTTTCAGACCAAATTCCTTTTCTAAACTCTTGAGTGGTGAATCAGTTGCCTTTGTTGATGAGCTCACCACAATAATGTCATCTATACTAGAACAAACATTGTGGTACCTCAGTTTTGAAGAAAGAACAGTGACGTATCTGCTTTAGAAGGAGTAAATCTGAGGCCTATAAGTTTTGAGCTCAATCTTGAATACCAAGCCCTTGGAGCCTCTTTTAGACCATAGATTGTTTTATCCAACCAACAAACAAAATCAGGATTTTCTTTAGTCTCATACCCTGACGGTTGGCTCATATAAATTTTCTTCTCTAGAACACCATGCAAAAATATTTTCTGAATATCTAGCTGTCTCATGCTCCACCCATTTGATATTGCAATAGATAAAATTAATTAGATGGTACCAGCCTTGATAATAGGACTAAAGGTATCTTCATAATCAGTACCATATCTCTGCTTAAATCTCTTGCCTACCAATCCTCTGTCAATGTCCATTTTCTTCTTTATTATATACCCACTTGCAATCAATAATATTTGCTCCTTGCTTACGTGGAACCAGATGCTATGTCTTGTTCTTGAGTAGTGCAGAAAATTCAAGGATCACCCAATGCTTCACAATGATCATGTGGTTCTTCGGTGGCTGCAAGAGGATTGTACCATACAGTCCCATCGGTGTATACACTAGGCTTGCTGATTCTGTGCTGGAGGCGTGTACTCGGTCATGATGGCACTGGTACTGAATCTGCTGCTTGATAAAGATTGCTGCACAGAAGATCCAACTGACGCTTCGGGTGAAGACGCGTGGCCGCGCATCGGTGACTCCCGCTCGCGCCTGGGTGAGACAAGCGGACAGAAACTGGACAGATCTTCCTCAGGCTCTAGGGCGACACGGGGCACAGGAGCCAACCGCCCCGGATCAGCCTCGGATTCGACGCCCGTGCGGGAAGGCGTGCTTGCCGTACAGGAGTCGGTCTCGGGACTCCGGGGCGCAGGGACAGGAGAATCACCCTGGACTTCGGCGCACTCGACTTCAGCGGCAGCCAAGGCTATGCGTCCCTCAGCGAGACGTGTTCCTGCATGAGAAGTCCTCAAATTGTCTGCACCAACGCCATCAGACTCAACAACGGCATTAGGTAAAAACAGAAGGCATATCAGCACATGAGTCATCTAAAGATTCGTCTCCAGGAACAATGGCAGTTTGCAAGTGTGTGGGTACTAAAAGGATATCAGCGCGCAAGCGTGTACCAGTATTGGGATTAAGCTTGCTAAAGGGATAAATGGTCTCATCAAAGACATCGTCTCACAATATATAGACCCGGCCATCAGAAACATCTAGACACTTTGAAGCATTTATGCATATTGCTATAGCCTAAGAAAACACGTTGCTTGAAATAGAATTGGAGTTTGTGTGTATTGAAGGGTCTAAGATTAGGCCTGCATGCACAATCAAAAGTTCTTAACCCACTATAGTCCGGCTTCTCTTTCAATAGACGCTATAGTGGTGTGAAAAAATCAAGGAGTTTTGTAGGAAGACACTTGATGAAATAAGTGGCTGCTAGGAAGGCTTCATCCCAGTATTTTAATGACATATATACTGGCATGAGTGAGCAAGGATAGTCCAACATCAACTATATCATGATGTTTTCTCTCAGCAGACCTATTTTGTTGAAGGGCATATGAGCAGAAAACATGATGGGAGATACCAATTCGCTGAAAGAAGTTTTTAAGCTTATGGTATTCACCCCCAATCAGTCTGAACAACAAGATTTTTTTGTCAAATAATCTTTCGACAAGATTTTGAAAATCTTGAAATTTCTGGAAGACCTCAGATTTGTGCTTTAGCAAGTAGATCCAAGTGAATTTATTATAATCATCAATAAAATTAACATAATATTTATATCTCCCAATAGAATCACAAGCAGGACAACATACATCAATAAAGATTAACTCTAAGGGAGCTTTGGAGGTAGTAGTCGAGATGGGGTATGGTAATTGATGAC
>VSTD030000962.1:0-14164 GCA_008808055.3 Sporobolus alterniflorus
TAGACAAGTTATTAAAATAAATAAATATATATGACTTAAAACCATTAGAATCATAGAGCATGATTTTTTGCATAAATATGATTTTTTACATAAAAGCATATCCTTCAAGCATAACAAGCTTCAAATCAGATGTGCAACAAACTACGCCACATTCTGAGAATCAGTGATGTTTAGTTCACTTCGGAGTTCACGGAATTATTTCTCATGTGAGATAACAATATCCCCTTTGATGACATGGTCTCTCAAGAAATGATGCCGGATGTCTATGTGTTTGATTCTAGAATGTTCACAAAGATTATAAGCAATCTTGATGACACTCTCATTATCACATAGGAGTGGAATATAGTTCACAGTGTAACTGTAATCCTTGAGAGTTTGTCACATCTAAATTAATTGTGCACAACAACTACCAGCGGCGACATACTCCACTTCGGTCGTTTATAGTGCAACGGAATTTTGTTTCTTTAAAGACCAAGAGACTGTCCAAGGAATTGACATGTCCCGGAGGTATTCTTCCTATCCACTTTGCATCCGGCATAGTCAGCATCTGAATATCCAATAAGCTCAAAATAAGACCCCTTAGGATACCATAAGCCTAGGTTAGGTGTGAGAACTAGATACCTCATAATTCTCTTAACCGCCATTAAATGACAATCTTTGGGTGCAGATTACAATCTTATACACATACACACACTAAGCAAGATATCGGGCCTAGATGCACAAAGATAAACTAAAGATCCAATCATGAAGCGATATACCTTTTGATCAATCGATGTGCCACCTAAATCAAGATCAAGATGACCATTAGTGTCTATGGAAGTCTTGATTGTCTTTGCTTTATCTATGCCAAACTTTTTAAGTATGTCACGTGTATACTTTGTTTGACTAATGAAAGTTCTCGCTTTGGCTTGCTTGATTTGAAATCCAAGAAAGAATGTGAGAACCCCCATTATAGATATTTTAAACATATTCATCATTATTTTGCTAAACTCTTCGCAAAAGGATTTGTTAGTAGAATCAAATATAATATTATCAACATAGATTTCACATACAAACAAATTTTTACCCATTTTTCTAGTGAAGAGAGTAGAGTTAGCCTTACCAATCCTACAACCATTTTCAATAAGGAAATCTCTAAGGCATTCGTAAAATGCTCTTGGTGCTTGCTTAAGCCCATAGAACGCCTTATGAAGTTTATAGACATGGTTAGGATATTCTTAACTTTTAAAGCCAGGTGATTGCTCCACATACACCTCTTCTTTGATTGAACCATTCAAAAATGTGCTCTTAACGTCTATTTGATAAAGCTTAAAACCATGCTAAGTAGCATATGCAAGTAACATACGAATTGACTCAAGCATGGCTACGGGAGCAAAAGTTTTATCAAAATCCAAACATTCTACTTGTGAATAACTTTTTGCTACAAGTCATGCTTTATTCCTTGTGACAACTCTATGCTCATCTTTCTTGTTTCGGAATACCCATTTGGTACCTATAAGATTTTGCTTTGGTCTTTCAACCAAAGGTCACACTTCATTGCGCTTGAAGTTGTTCAATTCTTCTTACATAGCCACCACCCAATTCAAATTACGTAGTGCATCTTCTACCTTTAAAGGCTCAAGAGAAGAAACAAACGAGTAATGCTCACAAAAATTTGTAACACGTGATCTAGTGGTTACCCTCTTCTCGATATCACTAAGAATATTATCGATGGGGTGATCTCTTTGAACATTATGACACAATCTTGGATGTGATGGTGCTTCTCCATTGTCCCCATCATTCTTGTCTCCCCTTGATCATTGCTCTCCTCTTGGCCCTGATCATTTGGTTCAACACTTTCTTCTTGATTATCTTGATCAAGATCTTGTGCGGGTGGAGTAGTATCATTTGGGATTGTTCTTGATGTTGGTCATTTGGATCTTGAGGCTTCACATCACCAATTGCCATTCTTTATAATGCATTACATGGAGCTTCCTCATCATCTACAAGATCAAGATGAACTTGCTCCTTTTGAGAGCCATTAGTCTCATCAAACACCGTATCGCACATGATTTCAATGCAACCGGTGGTCACATTGAAAACACGGTATGTGTGAGAGTTTGAATCATAACTAAGCAAGAAACCCTCATAAACTTTAGAAGCAAATTTAAAAGACTTTGACCTCTTATATAGAATATAGCATTTACTTCTAAAAACTCAAAAGTAAGGTACATTGAGTTTGTTACCGATTAGGAGCTCATAAGATGTCTTATTTAAGAGCTTGTGGAAGTAGAGGTGGTTGGTTGCATGACATGCCGTGTTGATTGCTTCCGTCCAAAATCGGTCCAAGGTCATGTATTCATTAAGAATGGTTCTTGCCATCTCTATGAGAGTATGATTCTTCCTTTCGGCCACCCCATTTTGTTGAAGAGTGTAGGGAGTTGAAAACTCATACTTGATGTCTTCCTCATCTAGAAAGTCTTCCACTTGAGTGTTTTTGAATTCGGTGTCATTATCACTTCTTATCTTCTTTAATTTAGCGTCAAATTCATTTTGTGTCATTCTCAAGAATTTCTTTAACACCTCTTGAGTTTCACTTTTATCTTGCAAAAAGAACACCCAAGTGAAATGAGAATAATCATCAACAATGACAAGACGACTTACTTTCCGGCTTGGCAACCTCCGCAAGGCCTATCTTTCTCGAAAACAATATTAGAGTTTGTGAAGGTTCTTGATACCAACATGGGCTAACTTTCTATACCACAATCAACCAATATTTGTCTTTACGATTAGTCATCTATCAAGTTCCACTTCCTCGTGGATAAAATCCACAAGTTAGAGTTTTCCTCTCAAGACACCTTTCAAGGCAAAGGAACCATCACTTCTCCTAAAGGCGATCACACCCTTATCGATAAACAAACAATTGTAACACATCTCACAAAGATGTGAAACGGATAGAAAATTGTAGTCCAATGATTCAACATGAAGAACTTTAGAAATTGAATGTTCGGTTGTGATAGCAATTTTACCGAAATTAAGGACTTGAACTTGGCTATTGTCGTCGAACATGATGCAATCACTTTCATGCTCGTTCTTCTTAAAGAATGTGAACATCATTCTCTCCCCCGTCATATAATTTGTATATCTACTATCAATCACCCAACTTATACCACCGGAGAAGTAAGCCTATAAAACAAATTAGGCTTTTATTTTAGGTACCCAAGTTTGATTGAGTCTTCTCAAGTTAGTGACAAGACACTTGGACACCCACAAATAAGTCTTTGACCTCTTGTGATGTGGCCCAACATGTAAAGTAATAGTTTTATGAAACTTATTTCTCATAAACACATAAGAACCATCAAAATCATGGTATGATATATGAGAAATATGAGAATCATTAGTATAAGAATAAGAAGCATTGTTAGTGATCTTGATACTTTGCTTATTCGCTTGTTGGATATTGGCCTTGGTGAATTTGATGAATTATTGACCCTTTATGTTCACTCTAGAGTTGTGACTGTCATCATTTTTGTATCTAATTCCACTCTTGATATGTGGCCTTCTTGCATTTAAGAAGACACTTCTTGCATATTCTATCTTTTCATCCTTCTCATTTTAAAATTGCTTCTTTGGAGGTTGAGAAGCAATCTTTGGTGCGGTTTTTCCCATCTCAAGCTTTTTCACCACATTGCTACGGTTATGTTGAGGAGGTTACACTTTGGCTTGCTTCTTCAACTTGTTTACTTCAAGTTCAAGCTTCTTGTCTTCTCTCTTCAATTGATCATTTTCTTGAGCAATTTGTTCATCACAAATTTCTATACTCGCTTGACTTGTGAATGCTTCATTATTGGTTGAAGTCATGTAAGTGCTTGACTATAGAGCATCAAATTGCACTTCAAAATCTTGATGTATCTTTAGCAACACATCATATTGACCTTGAAGAGCACCAATTGAGCTCTTAAGATTACAAGTAGTCTCCTTGCTTTTAGCAAGTTCTTGGTCAAACTTCTCCACCTTAGCTTTTTCAAGTGCTAGGAGCTTCTTGAGTTCTTCACTAATTTTTCTCTCTTGAACAAGCAATTCTTCTTATTGCTTAAGTAGATCATCCCTAGCTCCAACTTAACTCATAAGACCTTTGATTATAGCATTAGATTTTTTCACAAGTTCACTTGGAAGAGGGTTATCATCATCACTAGAATCATAATCATTATTAGAAAGAGTATCTTTATTACTAGTGACATATTTGGGAGAGGAAGATGTATTAGTCTTTACCTTCGTTGTACCTTCCTTTACCATGAGGCATGCATATTTTGAAAGATTGGGGAAGAGTGACTTGTTTGATGATGAGGCTTTACGCTTGATGGCTATGGTTGCCACTTTATCACTTTCTGACTCAGAACTCTTATCACTTGAGTTCCATTCTTGGTCAACATGAGCTTGACCATAAGACTTCTTATTAGTATATTTTTTGTCTTTTTTATAGTCTTTGTTAAACTTCTTTCTCTTGTCATTATCTTCTTTCTTCATCTTATATGGGCATTGGGCAATGAAATGTCCATTCTTTCTACAATTGTAGCACACCCTTTTTGACATTGGCTTCTCTTTCCTTTCTCATTTGTAAGGTCTTCTTTTCTTAATAAACTTGTTGAATTTTTTGATGAATAAAACCACTTCATTTTCATCATATTTTCTTTTATTGTCTTCTTCTTCTTCCTCACTAGGGCTCTCAATCAAAACTTTCTTCTTCCTCCTCTTGTTTGCTTTGAGAGTAATATCTTGTTTCTTGGGTGTTAAGATACACTTGTATAGATTCTTAATGTTGTTCACTACTTGAATGTTCATCTCATGGTTCATGATCCTTTCAAGCACATCATCGAATATCATCTTCTTGTAGGCGGGATTTTGGCAGATCAATACCACAACATTGTAGTTTATTGGAGTGTAGGCCATCATCAATATTTCTGTCAACATACGATCAGTCCACTTCTTGGACCCTATAGCTCTTACCTTATTGACTAACTTCTTTAGTCAGTTGAACATCTCATGAGACATTTCATCAACATACATGATAAAATGGTTGAGTTGTCCTTCAAGCCTTTCCACCTTGGCCTTTCTCATGGGCTTGGATCCTTCATAGACTATCCGAAGTGTTGTCCAAACATCATTGGACACATTCAAACTATCTACATGGTTGAATTCTTCCTTGTCAATTGATAATGTGAGGATGGAGATTTCTTGAGCATTGTGATGAATCTTTTGTAGTTGATCCGGTGTTGGTTGCTCATCACTGTCCGAAAAATTTACACCATCACAAACAACTCGTCATACCTCAGATGAAATAGAGTATAAATAATTTTTTATACAATGCTTCCATTAGTTATAACAAGTTTTATCAAAGTAGGGAGCTTTGCCAACGGGTATAGAAGTGTAAGCAATAATGCTAGGCATATTATCATAATTGAAAGACATTGAATTATAAAAATGTTTATCGCGATTGTTTCTTCCTTTCTTCCCTTTCTTGGAGACATCCTCTTCGAGTGAGGAGTATTCATCTTCATTTGAGGAAGAGTATCCCTTTGTCTTCTTGCCTTTAAGTTTTCTTCTTAGCTTGTTGTTCTCGGCCGTGAGCTTCTCTAGCCTTCTCGTGAGTTCCTCCAAGGTTGAAGTCGTGGAGGTTTCTGTCGTGACGCCATCTTCAGCCACAATCAGATTGTCATCTTCGTCGAGTGGTGGTTGAGAGACTTTACTTTGTTCTCCGGTCTTAGACATCTTCTCTCAAAGTGATTAAGCACTTTTCTGGAGAATATGACTCTGATACCAATTGAAAGTTGTCTAGAGGGGGGTGAATAAGCAATCAAACTTGAAACTCACTTAATTTAAACCGTTAAAACCTACAGGACCAGATATGTCCAGTCTAGACTGGATATGTCCGGTCACTAGAAACTTCGGGTAGTGAAAATGTAGAAAGGGAGTCAAGATGATGCATCTAGGTCCTGATAAGCTTAATATTAACAAGCTAGACAATATAGAGCTTAGAGAAATAATAGGAACAACTAGAAGTAACCTAAACTCTAAAAATTAAACATAGGGTTAGGTCAAACTCTAAGTAAGAACAAACTTAAACAAAAATAGGAAGTAAATCGAAATGAGAGGCACAAAGACACAGATTTCTTTCTAAAGTTCAGCCACCCACAAAGGATGCTTACATCTCCGTTGTGGAGTTCACAAAGAGTCGGGTCTCTTTCAACCATAATCCACTCTAAACAATTACCAAGATCTAGTTCAGTTTTCACTATCAAATCTCCATAAAGGAGAGGGCAAGACAAACTTTATGAAGTGGGTCATTTAAGAGTAGGCCTCAAATCTCTCTTAGAGAGCTTAGATTTGAATGAAGCTTAGATGAGAGAGGTTAGGAACTCATGAGAGTGTGTCAAAGTGTTTATAAGTTGAAATGAGTAGTCAACCATGTTAGAGAGGCATGAGGGGTCCTTTATAGCTCCCCAAGGAAATCTAGACAATGAGGTGTCAGAGATCCAGACATGTCCAGATCGGGGACTGGATAAGGAGCCAGATAAGGCTGGCTGTGACTTAGTGAAGGACCGAAAAAGGTGAACAGAGGGGGGGGTGAATTGGAGCCAATCAAAATTTTTTGAGGGAATTTGACCTATATCCTGAAATTGATCCGATGTCCCTTTCTTCTAACTCATCCAAGACCGCCTAGCTATAGACAAGCTATCGGCGCTCGGAACCGGGTTAGAAACCGCAGCGAAAACACAAATCAATGCTAACAAGAACATGCGCGAAACTGACGACAAAAATCGAACCAAAACTCAGTTCATGTCCTCACAGCCATTTCACCGAACATCTGGTGGACGTGTTTGAAAAATCACCACAGGAGTACAATTCAGACTAGAAAATATCAAGCTTTTTGATCTGGTATATCAAGAATAAGACCAAAAAGAGTTTCTACAACAATCCACACAATCAAACCGGAAGCAAAATGCAAAACTTAAGTAGGATTCAACAGTGGCAGAACACAACGTTTCCTCAGCACGAGCAGAACTGGAGGCCGTAGTCACGAAGCAACTGCAGAGCGAAGGCACCAGGACGAGCACTCTGCACCGAACATGGAAACCCGCAGGAAGAAAATACCGAGCAAGTCCTACCGATCTGAGCAGCAACTAAAACACTCGGCGCGGTCTCTTGGAATCGAGCGGCACATGCTGCTTTACGAAAAAAAAACAACCTTGGCGACGCGCTCGTGCGAAAACACAGCGGAGGAAAACTTGAGACGCCGGCGGCAGAGAGATTGGGGCCCAAGTGGCACTGCAGATCCACGCGAGCAGAGCTGAGATCGATGAAATACAAGCGCACTGGAGCAGGACACGGAGTGGCCCAGGTGTAGCAAGAATCTTTAACGTGCTTGGCGTGCAGCACAGCCAGAGAAAAATAAATCGGACCTGAGGAAATGCTAGAGGCGGCCAAAAATCAAAAGCAGCACAAAAAGGAAAATCTCTGCCTGAGGAAACTTCACCCGGGAAGCAAAATGAAACAGTGATGAGACAGATCAGCACAGGAAAAACGAAAAACAAAATGAAGCTAGTCGCAGCACAATCCATACCACGACGAACAGTATTACTAAGACAAACTTCTCTTATCAAACACAATCAAAGAGGGGAAAACTGATAGCACCAGCAAAATGAGAGGAACGATTTCTCCATTGAAATATAACAAGATTACACTCGATCCACGGAAGTCACCGTCCTCCTCCCTCATTTGATTAGAAATAAAAATATGTTCTTGGCTCACTTCTATACTACGAATGCGAAAATAAAATTGAGAAGTGACAAGGAGCCTCAACCCTCTAGGGTCTTACATATAGGCACAAGCAAAAATATAAATGACTACTATGCCCCTAGGGCATAATACATTGAAAATGATAAATGTAGGGTAGCAGGGTCTGACGCAGTCCGTCGCATTGACCCGTCCGTCTTCAACTTGCCTCTGACGCAACCTCCGCGATGGTGCCACGTGCACCACCCGTCGTCACGCCTCCGTCAGTCTTCAGGCCAAACTGGAAAACCCTAGTCAAACTTGCTTCCACGCTAAGCAAGCCATTAGATCTCGACGCGTGTCCTGTGCTGACCTCACTCAATCGGTTTTGTGGCGCAACCGACAAACCGAAGCTCACTTAGTTTTGAGGCCCAAACTAAGAAACTGTCGCGGTGATTTTGAGGACCAAAACACCAAACTAAAGCTGCCGATTTTGAGACCCAAACCGGAAAACCCTCCACCAGCTTGGTTTTGAGGCTCAACAAAGAAACCCACCGCCGATTTTGAAGTCAAACCGGGAGAAATCATCGCTATCAGTTTCGAGGCCAAACCGGCGAAAACCGTCCTAGTGATTTTGAGGGCAAACCACTCACAAATCGTCGACCTTGGTTTTAAGGCTCAACCAAGAAACCTGCACTCATAGTCTCCACGTGCCAAGTGCAGACCGCACACGGTGTCACCCGACCTCTCGACCGCTCGGCCACCGAGTACCCGACCTGTGTGACCATCCTCGGTCCTCTGCACCAGGTCTCCTACTCCTACCACGATCCTCGTCGTTGCACGTCATGCCGCACCTGCCACCTGCACACCACGAAACAAGCAAACACAATTCTCCAAACGAAACAAAAGTAAAAGAAAAACAAAACAAAACAAAACTATCCCGGATTCGAATTCAAACCTCGCCAAGTCAATGACTCATCACAGTCAAACCAAGGAACTGACCACTTGATTTCTCACTTAGACACTGAGGAGCTGGGGTTAGGCCGAACATGTCCGGCTAGGGTTACTGGAACCCGGATAAGTCTGGCTAAGCTGGGCTAACCCGAGGATAAGGAGGAACCCGGACATGTCCGGACTGGGGGTCGGACATGTCTGACCAGACTCTCTAGAATTCGATCAGAAACCTAGATAAGTTTGGTTTTTCTGGGAATTTTGGTTTGTGGATAAATTTCGATGATTTGTACTTCACCGATTCACCCAATGCATCCCTCTTAATAGTACCAACCTTCTAGGACTCAAATCAAATATAAAATCCTCAATTCTAAGAAATCTTCATGATTTTTTCCTTTTTCTTCATTGTTGTCCATATAGAATTTTATTTCATCATTCACATTGCCTTTTTAAATGTCGTACACTAAAAAACTCTCAACATAAGGTTAAATTTCTAATTGTTTATCATCAATCCCCCAAAACTCACACGGGGGCGTAGATGCACTTTCAGATAGCATTTCTAGCATTGCAAAAATGTTTTACGTAGTCCAGGAGACTTTCATCGTGCTTTTGCCTAATGGTCTTCAGGGTCTCTGCTGTATACGGATGCTCGTATGTGCCCTGGAAGTTCCTAATGAACATGGTGCATAGCTGGTCCCAAGAAGTGATAGATCCTTTGGGCAAATTAATGAGCCACGATCTGGCCGTGCCGGTCAGTGCCGTGGGCAGAAAGTTGGCCTTCACCTGATAGTCTCCTCCAACAGCCTCAATGACAATCTGATAAACCTGAATAAATTCTTCAGGATTGCTGGACCCGTCATACCGATCAATGTTGCTAGTCTTGAACTTGTCTGGCCACCAGGCTTGTCTGAGTGGGCTCGCTAAAGCATGGAATCCACTTTTCCCTATTGGGGCGACATCCTTTTCTAACTCTGGAATGCCTTCGATCTTCAATGACATTGCGAAGGTCATCTCGATCACGGTCGCACTCCTATGCGGCGCAGTTCTAGGTGATGCGGCGTCGCTCATCATGCTCAGATAGATGGTGATTTGTACTAGCTAAAGATGCAGCTTCACTTCGGGCAAGCCTTGCCCGATCATTGTTGCCAACCGAAGGTTCCCTCGAAGGAATGTCGGCTGACTTGTTTGCGACGACGAGGTTCATCGCCTCAACTATTTGCTAAGCCAGTGCAGCAAGGGGGGAACCATCGGGTGCCATGCGCTGGATGGTTTCCATGATAGCTTGGACCCGGACGGCGTTGAAGTCCGGATTTAGGTTTCAGACCAAGCCAACACTTGGTGTTTGGGCATTAGATGCTCCGATCTCCCGATGATAGGATACCTACTGGAGCTATTGTGTAATTGATCCCTATTTGGGGCCACCATAAGGATGAGACGACTACCTTTTACGGGCTTCCCATAGGCGCTAGTCCCAATCTCGGGGTAGTCGTCAGATAAATCTTGATCGGAGGAAACACCTGACGTAGACGACGGAGCTAGAGCTAGGTGCTCCAGTGCTGGCCCTGGGGGCAGCATCTTCAAATCTCCGTCCTCCCCCACAGCAAACATCAATGACTCGAAGGTGAACTCAGTACCGTGAGGAAGTTTGACATCGAACGTCCAGGGTGTCATGGTCTTCTCTGGATCTTGAGCGCTTCCCCCTACCGAAGCCTCTGTCGACGTTGTGTCATTAGATACTTATGATGAGGATCGGAAGAAACACGACTATACAAGATTAATCTCAAGGAGGAACACAACAAGATTTAAATTGGTTCAGACCCTCTCGAGGAATAATAGCCCTACGTCTAGTATTACTGTATTATGCTGTGAAAAAATTGGTCACCCCGGATGAGTTGCGGGCTGCTACTTTTATAGTCTGGAGAACTGCCTTATAGATATGCCAAGTTTCTAATTCTGTTATAATCCCAACAAACGCGTATCCGATTAGGGCTCTACAATGGGCCAGATCAACCTCATGGGCGGATGCAGCTATTGGGCCCCTAGGGCGAATATTTGTGGCAGCGTAAAGTACATTAATCTGCTAGAATTAGATTTAAATCATGAAAAACACTTAATCTGATCAACTAAACCGAGGCTGAGCAGAATCAATGCACATTAGATTAATCAGAGGCAAAACATAGAACCTCTAGGCTTAGGGATAATTTTAGGGTTCAAGATCTAGAGACTAGCCTGACTCTGGTATCAAATGTTGAATCTTATGGATCAAAACTTCAAGATCCGCTAGTCTAGATACAAGAACACAATCATATTTGCACTAATTTTAATTGACCTGATGGATGCCTCATGGAGTGACAACCCATCCCTGCTCGATGCATGCCATGGTAGACGCCTCTCCTCAACTCGATCTGCTCCTGGTGCTCCTGCAGAGACAGAATGCGGTTGGCGGGTGACCATGGCCTTCAACCACCTATGCATCTCTCTTAATCGGTAGAGGTCTAGATAGTGTCCTTCTCTTAATCCCTCTTTTTGTCAGTCATATTGGAAGGAGATGAGACCCATCTTATAGGGGCATGGTGGGTGGGACCAGGTTAGGGTTAGTTACGAATGTTCCTTGATTAAGTCATCATTTTAACTAGAAGGCCTATTTGCGCATTAACGCGGCTATGGTTTTTTTCATAAAGAGCCGGATTTAGAGTCCAAATCAATTTATACTTTGTTTTAATGTTGAGATCAATAAGAATTCTCTGTCACAGGGATGCCTGTTCTATTCCACATTGACTCTGTGTTTTAGAAATATCTGACTCGAATATATAATCAATTTAAGCGAAGTAAATCTAAGCCATACAAAATCTTTTACGTAAAATAGATGGTCTATATATTTTTATTTTTTCATTGATTTTCTCCAATTAATGTGGAGCTGCCATGTGGCATTTTTGACCTACGTTTTAATAATATAATAGATTAGTCCCTAATTACTCACTCAATTTCCATTAAATGATCTGCCATATTGACTAAGTCCTTTTTTATTTTCACGTCAACTGAGAGATCAATCTAACAATATGAGTGTGCAATAGAGGTCTTGATCACCCCTGTCTAAGATGAAAATCCATCTAGAAAGCACACATCTTTTCATTATCTTAGTGTTTGTAAAACCCAGAATGGAGGCAATATAACAATTATGATACTGCTTAATTACAGCTTTGTATTACCACGTGATGGGAAGCGTAAAGGGTTCTCGGGCTGTGCGTCAATCATCAAACGGAAGCACGATCACAGCTCTCTTCATGCCCTTGCCGTTGGTGTATGGTTATTTTGTTGCATGTGCCGACCTCAATATTCGGCTGCCTGAATTGCTCTTCTGCTGTTGTAAAAGTGCGGAAGCGTGGGCACGAACCAGGAACGCGGCAAAATCCGCTCGCCGATGCCGTTTCCCTCACTTCGCGTTGTGTTCGGCTGTTCACCAGAGGGTTTGTGGTGAACTCCGTTCTTACCGTACGACACGAATGAATATTGAATCCTAAACAGTTGCTTATGACGAAGCAGATATATATGGTAAAGTTGACGGGAATATATCATATGTCTATGAAGCTCATGTGTACATATACATGTTTTAAATTTGGACTATCTAATGCTCATCCAACAGTGTAGAACTCTCACACCTCTTGTATAACATTGCAGGACTGGTGAGAGGATTAATGTGTAAAATAATAAGGCAGCCTTATATGAGCATTGCATGGTACAAATTTAAAATGTGCATATGTGCATAAGATATGTTCGCAAAGTTGAAATAACAATGAAACAGTCGATGGAGCAAGTTAAGGAAAACAATGATTATATGAAGGGAACTTATCTTGTGCACATGTGTATTCTGTACACATGAACTAACAAAATTTATATATATTTTTTTAAAAAAATATCACACATATTCTTTCAATCCTATTTCATCTTTGTATAAAATTTCAAGTTCAAACTCAATATAGTTTAGCTATAACAAAAAAGAGAAATTTTTGATAGATGTATGAGTCAGAAATTTTATCTCTCATTCATAACTAAGATTTTGAACTTGAAATTATATATATATAGTAGGATGAGAAAAATATATGTGATTTTTTATCAACTTTATTAGTTTATATGCATGCTTGGTATGTAATCGAAATGCCCATGTACACGCATTATACGTCCCCTTACATGAATAGCTTGTCTATGCTCATTTTAGTTCATCTTTTTTGTATTATAATTTGTAGTTGCAACATAAAAAGAAGTCAGTTATAATGTATCATTTGTAGTTTAACTACACTCCGTTACAAGGAATATGACATATATTGATTTCGACATTGAATTATATACTAGTCGCTAATGTGCACGCAAGCCGCTACTAGTCAAATCTGTTTGTCAAAGGCATGATTCTATAGTTACTAGCTGCAACTTTTTTTTTGGCATAAAAAGCAGTTGATCATTTGATGGCAGAGGACAAGACCGACAGGTGAAAGATGCATGCCAATCCAGTCCAGCCGTGAAGGATACGAACCGCGCACTGACTCAAAAGGAAATCAAGCACTTGCACGATTTTCTCCAGCGCGGCCGGCAACGAGTCGACGCTGAACTGTAGCACTCAGGCGAACGAAACGGACGTCCAAATTAAAGCCTGTTTTCCGTGCGTGCCAATAATGGAGGGGCGCCGCAGTGCCAGGACTCGTGTAGGTGGTGGCGTATACGAGACGAGGCCCCGGTTCAGCACACGCTCGTCCGTCCACTACCGCGGCATGTGCACTTGCACACGGATCAAGCTGGATCAGGGACGGCGATGGACCAGTGGTGGTCCTACGTGCTCGCTCGCTACTGCTGTTGACGAATTTTTTGCCACTCTTTATCTGGTTATAGGTGTCGGTAGGATTCTTCTAGGTGATAGATCTGGTGGGTAAACTTCTTTAGTGATAGATTGACCGAATCACAATTGAAACCTTAAAACCCTAGATCGAACACTAGAACCATAATCTAGTTCTACACAGAGAGATTTGGACTAAAAACTACACTAGAGCCTATAGATTACGTGGGTATACCTTGAGCCGAAGAGGATGAAGACGGTCGGAGTCGAGGGTCGTCGGTCGATGGTCGGGTGTCGGAGGCGAGATGGGTCAATCCCCTCGCTTCAGCGCCTCTTTGATCGGTCTTAGTCGTTAGAGTTTGTGGGGGCACGGCGAACGTTGGTTCCCGTGCCCCGACTTACCCCCCTTTTATTATGGTGCTGCGCGAGAGGGGGTCCACTGTCATACACGGGAGGCGTCCCCGATCAGGGTGCGGATTGGATCGGTTTCCCGATCCGGAGATCACTTTCCTTACATTCTTCCCCTTGATCTCCATATCTCATCTTTACTTAGACAATTCACTTATTCACAAATCAGTGCATAGGGCACACTGCATCATGACAGTCAGTTACGTACTATCAGACACAATGACCACG
>VSTD030000963.1:0-14163 GCA_008808055.3 Sporobolus alterniflorus
ATATATGTATAGAGAGAGAGAGTATACTTATAATGAGCCTATGGGTGATGGTGAACTAGTTGTGAGCATACCCCGTAACCACAAGTTGGGCCCCATGTGCACCCTTGTGCGAGCTGGGCTTCACGCATGGTCCACATCGTGCTTGCTAGTCCTCAATCCCAGTCCAACCTATATATACTCCTTGTGAGCTAGGGTCCACTATGGAGCCGGGTGGGATCGCCACCTGGCGGACACGGCATGCAAACTCGACGATCTGCATGTCATGCAAGACGTGTCCACTATGGAGCTCAGCCACTACTGCCCCGATGAACCGGACAGACCCTGGGCTCATGGCTTAACCCACTAAACTGACACTCATATGATTACACGACTCAACCAACACTCAGCTCCAAGTATTATCCAACAATTCTCCCCCTTGAGACTTGGAGCCTGTAATCTAACCTGCTACACTGTGAATGCCAATCTTCGTGCTCAACTCTAGGAACTTGACCCTGCTTCAGGACTTGGTGAGGATATCTCCCAGCTGCTCCTTGGTGCCTATGAACTGAACACTAACCAGTCCATTCACTTCATGCTCCATGATGAGATGAAATCTTGTATCTATGTGTCTGCTGCGATCATTCAACATACAGTTTCTTCTGATTGAAATTGCAGACTTGCTATCCACCTTGAGCACTGCCCTCTCCAGTTCCCTATCCAAAATCTCAGAAAGAAGTCTAGCTAACGATACAGCCTGGCAGCTTGCAGTGGCTGCAGCAACATATTCTGCCTCACAACTCGACATTATAACAATTCTTTGCTTTGTAGTCTACCAGATCACTGCACTTCCATTCAGAAAGAAGATTACCCTAGTGGTGCTTTTTCTCTCATCAACATCTCCTGCCCAATCACTATCACTGTAACCCACTAGAGATGGTTCTTCACTTCCACCTTTCTGATAGAATAGACCTTGGTCACAAGTCCCATACACAAATCTCAAAATATGCTTAACAACTGCTAGGTGATCAGATTAGGCTCCTTCATAAACCTACACACATAGCCAACAGAGAATGCAAGATTAGGCCTTGTATTCACTAAATACCTTAAGCTCCCAACCAAGCTTCTATAGAAGGTTGCATCAACTAAGAGACTGGAGTTCTCCTTGCTCAACCTAGTCTCTGGTTCCATGGGTATTTTGCATGGATTACACTCCTTGATTCCTGCTTTCTCCAGAATTCTCTTGGCATAGCTGGCTTGACTCACCCCAAGACCATTTGGTCCTTGTTTCACTTCAATCCCCAAGTAGTAGTGTAGCAGCCCTAAGTCAGTCATCTTGTACATCTTCATCATTTCAGACTTGAACTACTGAATCTCCTTCTGACTGCTGTTTGTGATGACCAAGTCATCCACATACACACCTACTACAAGTCTATCACCTGCCTTGCTGCTTCTGCAGTAGATTGATGTATCAGATGGACACCTCTGAAAGCCCACAATCACCAAACTCTCATCAAGTTTCTGATTCCAAGCTCTAGGTGCTTGGTGAAGTCCATAGATGGCCTTCTTCAGCTTCAAGACTTTATCTTCGATTCCAGTCACAACAAAGCCAGGTGGCTGCAGAACATACACCTCCTCCAAGAGAACACCATTCAAAAATGCAGACTTGACATCCATATGGTGAACCTCCCAACTCTACTGTGCTGCAAGAGGCAATAACATCTTGACAGCTTCTAACCTTGCAACAGGGGCGTAATCTTCCTCATAGTCTATTCCATGCTGCTGTGAATATCCCTTCACTACCAACCTTGCTTTGTCCTTCACCACTGAACCCTGCTCATCTCTCTTGAGCTTGAAAATCCATTTAAGCCCTATTGCTCTTCTGTCTGCAGGCAGATTAGTTAGTGTCCATGTGTCATCAAACACCACATCTCCAGATATGTGGACTTGTTTCTTCACAGAATCATATAATCTGTACCCCTTGGTTCCCTGATCATAGCCTATGAACACCATACGATGACAACAGTCTTCCAGCTTTGACAGACGAGGCTAGTTGTTCCTGACATACACCACACAACCAACGACTCAAAGATGATGAACATATGGCTTTCCTCGAAACCAGACTTCATATGGTGTAGCTCCATTGACACTCTTGGTTGAGCTTCTGTTCAACAAATACAATGCTGTCAGTATAGCCTCCCCCCAAAATCTGTCTGGCATTCCTCTGGCCCTCATCAATGTTCTAGTAGCACCAACCATGGTGGCATTGTGGTGCTCCACTACTCCATTCTGCTGAGGAGAACAAGGCGCCGTCAACTACCGTCGAACACCGTGTTCCAGACAGTAATCCAGGAAATTGGTTGAGTTAAACTCACCACCGTGATCAGTCCGCAAGCAGCCCAATTTCTTCCCAGTCTCTGCCTCTACTCTGAGCTGGAATATCTGAATTGCCTCGAGTGCTTGGTCTTTACTTGGCAAAAGAACAACAGACATATATCTACTCTTATCAACAACCATAAGAAGGAAATAGTTGTTACCCGCCGGTGTAGAAGGGGAGATATTGCCGCAAAGATCCCCGTGCAGTGACGCAGCTTATCTAATTGCTTCACCATTGGTTGTCGGTCAAAAGTCAAGTATTTCAAATCGAACATGATGTCGCATTGGATTGGACCATCCTAGAGGGAATATCTTTTCCAATTTATAAAAAATCATCGGTATCTCTTTCTCCAACTTCTTCGTCATCTCTTGGTTAATCTCTTTAGCACAAAGTTGTCTATAAAAAGGTCTTAGCTCACTTTTCACTCCACTTAGTTTTCTGATTCCAAATTCACAGCTCTTCTAAAACCTGTAGCGTAACCATCTAGGAATTTCAAATTTTGCAACCAAATCAATGCTTGTTTCCTTTCTTTAGGTTTCAAACAAAATGGTGCACATGGCTTGCCACCACTAGTTGTCAACTCAAGGGTTGGTTGATTATAAAGATGAACTAAATCCCTCCTTGTCGTTTGATTATCTTTTGTCTTGTCCCCAAAACCCATGCATGTGCTTAAGATGCTTTCACCAACATTATGTTCCTGATGCATGATGTCAATGTTGTGCATTAGAATCAGTCCTTTGGCATACGGGAGTTCCCATAATCCACATTTGTGGGTCCAGTTATGTTTTTTTGCATATTCTACAAACTCATCTCCATTTTTATTAAGGACCAATTTATCCAGCATATCAGCGATCTCTAGACCACTTAAACTCCTTGGTGGTCCCTCTAAGATAATATTGTCCTTCTTAAATGCATTCCTATCCACCCTAAATGAGTGATCCAGGGGTAGAAAACATCTATGACAATCAAAGTAAGAGATCTTCCTCCCAATTTTAAAGTAGAAACAAGTTGTGTCCATCAAACATATCGGACATGTTAGAATTCCATTGCAACTCCATACTGAAAAAATATTGTAAGCCCTAAAATCATGGACTGACCATAGATACACAACTCAAAGGTTGAATTTTTGCTTCTGGTCATATGCATACATTTTCACTTCTTTCCACAACTATTCAATTAGGGCTTCAACATCACGTTGAGGCGTGTTCCAGGGTGGTCTAGACCAGGTATGATGAGACACAAGAACATATATTCATATTTCATGCAAAGAGAAGGTGAAAAAGTTGTACGATGATGTACTTGTATTATAGGGCATGAATCCATTTGTTGCCAACCCAATGTGCACATTTGTCGCGCTCCTGGTGAAGTATGCATCAAAGTCATCTAGAGTCTTTCATGCCTCACTATGAGATGGGTGCACCATCACTTGGTCATTCTCACATACACCTTCCTTATGCCACCTCATATGTCTAGCATTTTTTTTAGAGAAACAACCATTTCATCCGAGGTATAAGATGCATGTAACGAATTTGCTTATGAGGAACCATCATCGTCACCTTCCACTGTCTTCATTTATGACCTCTATCAATCTCAATTTACCACATTTTAAGCATTTCATCTGATTCTTGTGTTCTTTATAGAAAAACATGCAGTTCTCTTTTCATGCATCAATCGTCTCAAACTCCACACCAAGAGTAGATAATATTTTTTGACTAGTACATGTCTTTTGGCATCCTATGATTATTAGGAAGGACACCACTGATCAGGTTCAAGATCTCCTTCTAACAATTGTTTGAGAATGCGAACTTTGATTTAATGACCATAAGATGGGTGACAAAAGCAAGGACGCTTACTGTCATGTGTTCATGCAACAACTCCTCTAAATCTCTAAGGATGTCGAAAAACTTTTGAACATCCACTGTAGGAGGATCATCAGGGTTTGTTTCAAGCTCTGGCCGTATAGCATCAAGCATCTCATCCATCCTATTGTCACCCGTCCTATCATCCTCTTCCTCCACTGATACGGTTCAACAGATCAACTCGCCGTGGTGCGTCCACACCTCATAGCCTAGCATGAAACCAATCTTGCAAAGCTGCAGTATCAACGTCCTCTAGTCCTCACAAAACAAATCTACATCTGCTGCATGGACACTTCACACCATGATTCTTTGATAAAGAGAATGCACGGTTGATAAATTCTTGAGTCATATTTATCCACTCATTCGTCAGCCATTTTAGAGTCAAAACATTCATTCAATAAAGTTGCATCATAGGTACCACACATTTCTAGATATCACGGCCCTATATATGTCTATAGGAAAGGATAGGTCCTAAATCTACCCAAGAGTGGCTGACAAAGCATCGATTTATGATGAGCAACAAGTCCAAATAAAATTTCGGCAACATAACTCCACAGTTCTCCAATTGCACACCGTACAATGATGCAATGGAGAACAACAGAGTTATAGCACCGAAATCTCGTTCGAACTCGTGACTCATCACAAATACCACACTATGTCACCCACTCTGAGGCTGTCCAAAAAGAAACATTTTCGGACATTTACATCTCACATGCATGACACATGTGAGGCATGTCAGTCCAAAATAGGTGACACATAGGTTTCGTTAAACCCTAACGACATTTTTAACAAAACATTACGTGTGAAATAAAAGGATTAATCAAGTGAAGCATGAGTATGATAAGTTGTTCACCTGAATTTCTATGAGATTGGATGTCGTCGCTGCTGATTTTTTCCTGAAACCTATTAAAGACAAGTTAAAGAGGTGGCACTAATTACAACAAGCATCCATGCTCCATTACTTAGCAATAATAATAGAAAAGCATCCCTAGAAATTTCAACAAATCCTATGTTGTGGCAGAGATTGCGAGAATTAAATTCAAACATATCCCAATACTTAGCAAATAGCATGCATGCTCCATTATTTAGCTGTAAACAAAGACCGGAACTGACACCTCTATTATAAAAAGCCTGGCAGAGACTTGCTCGTTTAGCATCGTAAATCCAAAACAGAACATCAGCATCACGAGTCAGCCTTGCCTTTTATACTAGAAGTGGCAGATCCTGCACCTAACATAACAGCATAAGAAAAAGAAAAACATGTTCTTCACTTCATATGGATTTCTGAGGTGACAATACAGCACAGCTGTAAATATAGACCAGATTGCAACCTTCTATACAAATACAGTAAACTGAAGTGCTCACTAGTAGCTAGCAGCATGAATCCACAACAGGACATCAGCTCAGCACCATTAGTCAAGCAATCGTGTCTCTACATTGTATTCAATTGACCAACTACATGAATCTGATGTCTGGCCGCCTGGGAAGGAGCAGGAATGGAGGATGGGCACCGGCATTGGTCGTGCTGTGGACAGAGGACAGGCGCCGGTGTCGGGCGGGCTGCTAGTCGGTGGATGGGCGCCGGCAACGGGCGAGCGGTGGTTGGAGGAGTGGTGACGGCATCAGGCCCTTGACGAGGAGGAGACGGACAGAGCACGGGTGGTGGCGGGTGGGCGCTGGTCGTTGCGGGACGGTGCAGGCGAGCGGCACATCCGGGCGCGGGAGGGTAGCCCTCACGGTGGCTGCGCGTGTTTAGATCTAAAACAGGGTGCAGGGGTGGGGGCTGGGGTGGGCACTCGCTGGACGGTGGGAACTAAGTGTCCTAACTTGCGTCGGCACCCCACCAGCCGACGAAAAATAATGTAACTTTTATCGGCCCTCCCTCTAGCCGCCAGAAGTTATGTTATTTTCCATTTGCCCGACCAAACCGACCTAAATTGTATTTCTTCTGTCTGTTTTACAAAAGACCATCAAAAGTTAATTTAGCCAATGAAAATTCACCATTTTCCTGTAGTGAGTGACACCCCATGGGGGAGAAAATGTGCATTATATTTTGCAAACTTTACAAGAAGGTACAAAATGTTGAAATATTTTATGCACCATTAGCTAGAAAACCCATCAGGCGAGTAAAAATTTGGCTCTAGTCAAAGCTAAAGAGAATAAACAAAAGTTTTCAAGCCGGAAGCCTTTTTTTTAAACGTAGAATAAATGCAAATACTCATATGTCTGTAAACATAGAATAAATGCAAATACTCATATGTGTATCTCAAGGTGTCACCAATGAGAGGTTTGTGCTGTTTTAAGGTACGAGGCAAGCTCGCACCTAGGTTTATTGGACTATTCAAGATTACAGAGAAGCGAGGTGAAGTAGATTGATACTGTAGTTGTCATATGTGCGCAATGTGTTTGAAGGAGCGGAGAAAGCGATCAGAGGGGAGGTGAATGGGAGCCAATCAAAAATTCTCTACGAAGAGAACTCAGCCTATATCCCGAAATCGTCCCAACGTCCCTCTCTTCTAATTCGGCCAAGACCGCGTAGCTATGAATGGACTATCGGCCCTCGGAACTGGGTTAGAAAAACTGAAAGCACAGCGAAAGATGATAATCGATGCAAACAAAGTCAAGTGTGAGACTACTGCACCAAAAATGAATCAAAAGGCAGATAAAGTCTTCTCACACATTTCACCGAACATCTTATAGGCGTACTCGAGAAACCACTATGAGAGTGCAATACGGACTAGAAAAACTCAAGCCTTTAAACCGGTGGCTCAAAAATGACACCGGCTACCACCTGCAAGAGACCACACACAATCGAGGAAATCAAAACCGAAGTTCAGAACTTAGCCGGCAAAATACTGAGAGCAGGAACCTCAGGCTGATCTCTGGCAGCCGACCGAGAAGCTTGGTTCTGGAGCTGAAAGGAGACACTACCTCGGTGGCAACGGATTCCGCGAGCAGAGACTTCAGATCGAGCAAGAGACAACCAAAGTCGGACCGGCGAAAAATGCGAACTGCAATGAGAAGTGCGTGGCACGTCAGACCACAAATCCAGAGCAAGTCACCAGTGACCCTAGTGCGATACCAGACACAAGACCGAACAGCAAATCTTGAGTGGCTCCGGCAGAGGAGGACTGCCGCGTGGGAGAACTAAATCTCGAAGCCACGCTTGACTGGGCATGAGAACCGAAGCAGCGAATGGGAAAAAAAACTTGCCAGCTAAATGTAAAACCGCATCTGAGAGCCCGAGTCGCCTGGGCAAAAAAACTCGACGCAAGAAATAAAAAATCAGACAGGAATCTTGGCCATCGACCGATGCACTGACGTCACGATTCTCTCCTGTGCGGAAAATGAGTTGACCAGTAGAGCTCAGCGAGCGACCAGAAAAATCGACGAGAAAATCGAACGGGAGACCGGCACTTCCAACGAAGACATGCAGCGACAAAGAAAATCAGTGGAAAGACTTGACCTTGGCGCAGAGATCAAAGGCCAACCAGCAACCGAGACCCAAGCGGCCGCGCCATCACGAGACTCGAACCGGGATCTCAAAGCAGGAAACCGAGCGGGACAGACACACCGGTGGAAAATCAACAAAGCCAGCAAAAAGAAAAACAAGAGCGGCACTCAACGCGCAGACCGGCCGGCACGCTGGGTCACGAGAAGGAAAAACGACCAGATCTGACCGGCGGACTGACAGCAGCAACATGAGCTGCTGGCACTTGGCGACAACCAGAAAATCCTAGGCGCTCGCTCTCCTCAGCTGATGAGAAAAATTGAAGGCGAGCGGTGGCCACTGAAGATGAGAGCTCCAGGACGGCGCACAACTTCATCAGAGCGAGGAAAATACAACATCAGACTGAGACTCAAAACAAAAACCAAGATAGAACACTTCAGATCTGGAGCACACCACAAAAAGCAAACCATAAAATGCAATATCAAATTTTCAATTGCACTTTAACTGAATTACATTAAATTTATGGAGGTCACCGTCCTGCCTCCCTCATCTGATTATTAGAATGAAAATTGAGTTCTTAGAACACTTCTACTCTAGTAAATATAAAATAAAATTGGGAAGTGGCAATGAGCTCCATCTCTCCAGGGTCCTATTTATAGATCCAAGAAAAAGACTAAATGACTATTATGCTCCTAGTGTCTAATACATGAAAAATAGCAGAGCAAGGGTAGCAGGGTCCGACGCAGCCCGTCACATCGACCCATCCATTTTCAACTAGACTCTGACACAACTTCTGCGACGGTGCCATGAGCACCACCCGTCGTCGCGCCTCCGTCAGTCTTGAGGACAGACTGAAAAAACCCTAACATGAAGCAAGCCGCTAGATCTCGACGCGTGTTCCATGCTGTCCTCCCTCCGTCGGTTTTATGGCGCAACTGACAAACCGAAGTCCGCTTGGTTTTGAGGTCTAAACTAAGAAACCGTCACAGTGATTTTGAGGCCCAAATCACCAAACCGAAGCTGTCGGTTTTGAGGCCCAAACCGGGAAACCCTCCACCACCTTGATTTTGACGCTCAATCAAGAAACCCACCACCGGTTTTGAGGCCAAACCGGGAGAAACCGTCACAGCAGGTTTTGTGGCCAAACCGGCAGAAACCGTCGCAGCAGGTTTTCAGCCCAAACTGCCAGAAACTGTCACCACCGGTTTTGAGGCCAAACCAGAGAAAACCATCGCCACTGATTTTGAGGGCAAACTAGAGAAAACAGTCGCCACTGGTTTTGAGGCCAAACCAAAGAAAACCATGGCCACCGGTTTTGCGACCAAACTAGAGAAAACAGTCGACCTTGGTTTTCAGGCTCAACCATGAAACCCGCGCTCGTCGTCTCAACATGCACAGTGCAAACCACACACGGTGCCACCTGACCTCTCGATCGCCTGACTACTGAGTACTCGACATGTACGACCATTCCTGGTCCTCTGCATCAGGTATCCTACTCCTGTCACGTTTCTCGTTGCTACACGTCATGCCTCACCTGCCACCTACACACCACGGGATAAGCAACCGTGATTCTCCAAACGAAACAAAGGTAAAAGGTAAAACAACAAAAATCATCCTGGATTCGAATTCAAACCTCACCAAGTCAATGACTCATCACAATCAAACAAAGAAACTGACCACTTGATTTCTCAGTGTTTCATGTCTCTCAACTGAAAAAATGTATGCATGTGCCTGAAGAACAAATACCCATGGAAGACTTGGATGCTAAAGAAGATCTTTCTGATCAAGAGTACTCTGTCAAGATTTTAGAGACATCTGAGAGAGTAACCTAAAATAAGAGGATCAAGATGTGCAAGGTGCAATGGAGTCACCATACTAAAAAAGAAGCTACTTGGAAAAGAGAAGAAGAGTTGACGACAGAGTTTCCAAGTTTCTTTTCTGATCCATCTGAATCTTGAGGTCGAGATTCATTTTAGGGCTTGTTTGGATAGGAGAGTATTGGGGTGTATTTCACTCCGTGGTAGAGATTCCTTCTATTTTTTGAACTGTGATCCCGGTTCATGATAGAATACACCCCAATACTCTCCTATCCAAACAAGCCCTTAAGGGGGTAGGTTTGTCACACCTCAAATTTTTAAAATTTGGAATGTGATTAAAATTCGCTAAAATTAAAACTTTTCCTAATAGATACAAATTTACTTTTAGATTATTCTATAGAATCAATTTTATTTAAGCAAAAGATTATTTTCGAAATTATAAAAATAATTTAGGCTTTTATAATTGATTGTTGCATTCATGTTGCCTTGCATTTATTTTTGTATTGATGTGTGCTCTAGAATTAGGATTCGAATAGAATTTGTTTCAATTCGATCAAATTTTATTTAAACCTTAAATTCTGAAAATTAGAAAAGGTTTTCAAAACCCCAAACCCCCTCTTGGACTCAAAGTTCCCAGGCAGCCCATTTCTATCTTCCTTTTCTTACCTTTTCTTTTTCCGCACAGCCCACTCCTCTACGGGCCATTTACCTTAGCCGAAGCCCACCTCGGCCTCTCCCATTCTCTGCCGCCAGCCCAACACCAGGACTAGTGCCAACACACGTGCAGCCCAGCTGCCTTTCCCCGAACCTGAACCCGTTAACCTGGTGCCAAACCCGGTTAACCCGGCTACCGATGGGTTGAGTGCCACCTAGTCGCGCACTCGTGCTCACCTACAACCGACCACCACCCACCGTTTCCACGCCGTCCTCACGCCACTCGGAGCCACCCAGGCCATGGACCCATGTGCAAAGCGTGGCCACCTCGGACTCCTTACCCCGCACACAGATTCAAAGAAGGTGATTGATGAGGATAAGCAAGGAAGGTTTTAGCAAATCACAACGAACACGGGATCTTATTCCATATCCAAACTGAAGCAAATACTATTCGAATCCAACGTTGCTCGAGATAGACACCTTGACACGCACGATTGGGACAAGCTTCCCTTATATAAAGACCTCGGCAACCGCTCCCCGCAGCTTATTTTCCCCCAATGCCATCATGATTTTGCCGCTAGCCACCATCCCGCCGATTAACCACTCCTCGAGCTTCGCCACCTATTCAAGGATCTCCACTGAAAAGCCACGATGTTGTTTTGCCACTTGCTCGGGCCAGAGAACTACTGCGGAGCCCCACCACCAGTCACCTTCAAGCGTAGGAGGAGGACACCATCGCTAGCTGTGACATCCTGACTCAAGGCTTAAAAGGATTGATAGAATACTCATACCACAAATGTATACCTTCTTTTTCGGAAACCCACCTGCAAAGAACTCTGGGGTTAAGCATGCTTGGCCCGGAGCAATTTCAGGATGGGTGATCGATCGGGAAGTTTTTTTGGGTGTGCACAAGTGAGGACAATAGTGCACGGAAAAGAGTAGGATTGGTCTGTGGGGCTAGTCTATGATCCTAGGGGGTTGACAGGAGTAACGACCGCCAGGCCCGGAGTGGCTGGGGTGTTACAAATGGTATCAGAGCCGATCCTCACAGTTTCACAGGCGTGTATGGGTCAGTTGAGAAGGATATGATGGCGTACGGGTTAGGGACGTGGGTACTCTGGAGAGACACAATATAGTACATATACTGCTAACTAGGCATACAGTACGCGTATGCCAGTACTGGACATATGGACGTGGCCAAGAGGGAACGTTCCTGGCTTGGGGGTTGACCAATGAGGACATCGGTCTTCTAAGGGGGGTGGATTGTGACATCCTGACTCAAGGCATAATATGATTGATAGAATACTCATACCACCAAGGTATACCTTCTTTTTCAGAAGCCCACCTTCAAAGAATTCTAGGGTTAAGCGTTCTTGGCCCGAAGCTATTTCAAGATGGGTGAGTTTTTCTAGGTATGCACAAGTGAGGACAAAAGTGTACAGAAAAGAGTAGGGTTGGCCTGTGGGGCTAGTCTATGATCCTAGGGGGCTACCAGGAATAATGACCGCCAGGCCCGGAGTGGCTGGAGTGTTACACTAGCCCAAGCCACCACGCTCACGAGACCCATAACGACCTAGGTGACTTCCGCTCGAGCTCTGATTCATCTGGGGCTCTTCCCCATAGAAATCCATGCGCCGGAGCGCTGCGCCCGCCCGAAAAAATATTCTATAGGACCTGGGTCCTATATAACACCGTATGACCCAGCTCCCCATCTGTCACGTGGATATAGTACATATCTCAAAGCAAGTTATCTAGGTGTTCAAATTTGAAACCATGTGTACTATGTCCACATGGCAGATGAGGAGCAGGGTCATACGGTGTTATATAGGACCCGGGTCCTATAGAATCCCACCCCCCCTCCCACCCAGCTCTAGCAAGTAGTGGCCAATGCACTGCCGTGACCCGCTATGTGCCGCCGCTGCTCTTCTTTAGTCAAGTGTACCAGTTCGGCCTAATTAAATCCTAGACCTTGTGATCCTAGCCAAACGTCTAGACTAGATCAAAGAAATACCGTTTCGCTCTATTAGATCCGGGCCACAGATCTCAGGACGAGCGGCTGTGGTTCAATGTAGTCAGGTGCACTCATGAACCGGTCGCCATAGACCCAGTCCACAGTCCATGAACCTATTCCGTGGATTTCCGAAAATAATTCCAAATTTTGGTAATCCTCAGCCATTTTTCAAAGAAGCCCCTATCTTATGATATAATTATTTTCGGTCAATTTTTCAGTAGGAAAATAAATCTATTAATTCCTAAAATTCATATATCTTACATTTTAGCCCTCGGCTTTTGAATTATTTTTCCAACTTTTTCCAATACAAAAATAATTGTTTAAATTCTAGAAAATTATTGATCCTTGTTTATTTTACATTTAAACCCCTCTAGTTTATTTTATTTATATATAAACCCCTAGAATGTTACAAAAACACCCCTGAACTTTTCTAAAATTATATTTTAGTACCTATAATTTTACATTTGGTTCCCTAATTAACTTTTTATAATTATGATTAGGTCCCTGGGTTAATTATTATTAATTACTTTTGGATCTATTAACTTCAAACCTTCATAACTTTTTAACCATAGCTCCGGTTCAACGATTCTTGTGCTCACGCATTCATAGCAATGAGTAGAATATTTTGGTACTATTTGTTTAATATTTATGTACTATTTGGTATATTGTTTTATTTATTGATTGTATTGCTTATTCTAGTTGTTGCTGTTTATACGTTTCGTTGTTTGAGAAGATTCAAGACTACGAGGTGAAGATCTTGAGTAGCAGTAAGCAGGAAGTAAGGCAAGTGTTCCTTGACTATGTTGATCACACATGCTTTCCCCCTCAAGCTCACACTGTTGCATGTGTTCCTTAAATTGAATAGCTATCTTACCTTTAGGATTGAGATTTGTGTCTGGGTAGTTATGCTTAACCCTGTAGCCATGAGAACCGTATAAGTATTCCATCTTTATGATGTTGTGTTTGGCTTGTGTTGAGTGATTGAGAGTGTTGGTCGTCCATCCATCATGATGTGAGGTGACCTTGGTGAGGTTCGATGCTGTGGTTTGAGCATGGGTTGGAATGGTGGAGTGGTTGAAATCCATCAGGTGATGTGGTTAGTCATGCTCGAATATGCTAAGGACCGAATCTTAGGAGTAGATACGCCAGGACAACAGGTGCTGCCACATGTCTGGTATGGAAGTGCCATGGTCATTCGCTCAGGCCCACACGGTGCAAGAGGGCCATGGTACCATGTACTACCCCGGGAAACCTTAGCAATGCTATGATACCACGTACTACCTTAGCAAAGCCTGGCATATGACCCATAGTAAACCTTTGTAATGGCATGTAGTGATCTCTGGGCCATACACCAAAGCAAGTGTAAAGAATGGCAAAAAGGAGGTTCTCTAGTCGCCCGATCAGCGATGAAATCACTACGCGTGGGTACAGGGTACTAACATTTGCAAAGTATATAACTATCATGATAGCCGAGCTTGCGGTTACAAGCGGTCTGGGATCCTCCCTAGAATAGATGGTTTGGGTGTGGAATGGTTATGGTTTTGGCATGGTCTTGGATCAAGGTGCTTTTTGGTACAGCATTGCAAAGCTGTGTGATCTATATTAACCCCTTTGTGGATCACAATTTGTGATAATTAAACTTAATATGTAGTTTCAGCCTACAACTTTAACATAGTGAATATGTGCTAATAACTTGAGAGTCAAGTTTAGGTGCTTTTCTGCATTTAACCTTATTACAACCTTATCCTTATTATTATGGCCTGCATATCATATTTTTCCACACTTGCTAAGTATCAACCATAACTATACTCAACATTGCCCACCTGCTGCTCAGAAGCTGAAGAAGACTTCGGAGTACTTCAATATGGTGTTCGAGGTGAGCGATTGCAACCAATCAATTACCTGTCGAGTTATGGTGTCTTTCCGCTACAATGCTTTTGAGAGTGTTCGATCTAGTCTTTTGTAAGATATTATTTAGTAATAAATATTATATATTGTGCCATTGGTTATTTAGATCG
>VSTD030000964.1:1314-14161 GCA_008808055.3 Sporobolus alterniflorus
GGAGCTCGAGGGCCGACGGCTTCACTCAGGAACGGTGGCGCAACATGAGACGGTGGTCGAGCTCGAGTGGTGGCCATCGACGATGACTGGCATGATGGTATTGAGCTTCGGCACGGTGGGGAGCAAGGTTGGCACAGGAGCAAGCAGAGTAGATGAGAGCGGCAACAGGCGCATGAGGGTGAAGGCAAAACCCTAGTGGAGGACCTCCCCACTAGGCGCCGGGGCAGGGATGAGGCCGCTCGCCCATGTGGGGCGGTGGTCACCGGCGGTGACTGAAACTGGCACCTCCGCCATGCAGTGGGTGCGATCATTGATGGTGACCGGCCAAATGGTGGGCGGTAGCGGATCCAGGTACTAGGTGCCTTGGCCTTTTTGGGCCGTTGACCGGAGGGCTCGGCCCAGTTAAATGAATTTCCAATATTTGAACTCTGGTCAAATTCTAAATTCAAATACACTTCCATCCCAAAGTAAAAAATTATTCAAACTTTCCATGAGGCTTAATATCAACATATTGAGCAACTTTCTCCATTGGCCCAACTACAAATTCCCAATGGATCTCATGTTATAAATTCTGGAACAGATTCAAATTTGAATCTTCCATGAATTTTAAATTGATTCAAACCTTGCAGGAGAAATCTAGTAAATTCACTAAATTTTATCTTGAAATGGTCTTCACAAAAGTAAATTTAGTTGGGCACACTTGTATGCAAGAAATTGGAGTTCTTATACAAGCATCAATACAACTTGATTCGAGAATAAGAAAAAGAGTTTGAATTTGAAATTCCAACCAAACCACACTAGGATTTCATTTAAGCTTCGAAGTTACAAAAGGTGTACTACTGAAGCACTGTATATGCTATAGTGACACTAGGGTTGTCACAAACACTAGACGAATTGTATGACAACTTTTGCATGTTCAACAAGCCGGAGGTGCTACACTTCCACAAACTTGAGCAGTAGAGAAAAATTCCCAAGGAGAATGAAAAATCAAGACCTACCAAGTACAATAGAGGCAAGGAAAGCACAATGAGCTTCGACGATACAACCACGGAAATCCACAGCATTGACTCTGATGGGTGCAGGCCCCCAGAGAACTAGGAGAAAAATTTTGGGCCTCCGCAACCAGAAAACAGAAACAGGGCCTTCGACACCAGAAAAGAGTACCACCACCAAAGAGATAGTTACACAGGCCGGGGATGAGGCCAAGGGCAAAGCCAAGATAGATCATTGTACTGTATGTATCACGAAAGAGATATAGACCACATGATAAGAGATTGTCCAATATTTCTTGAGTCCAAGAAAAAGATGACCCAAAAGCAAAACCAGCCTTTGACTCCACTGCCGACCAACGAAGTCAACCACACAACACACTGACAACAACCGTCACCGACATCATCATCATAATACCCTTCCTACCAACACTCCCACCCAAGACAAGAGCACCCAACCACCTATCACAGATAGCCCATGTCATATTACCAATCATATCATTACGCCTCCACCACAAATGAAACCCACCCAACTCCACCATCTATAACCTACCCTCAGCCATTGCCACAAATAACATACCCCATGCTTTACACACAAAGCCATCAGCCAAAGACGGAGCCAAACACATTACCACCTCCATCGTTTCAACAACTAGAGCCTTCGCAGCAAAGCAACAATTTCCCAACCTTCAGAACCATCCACACAATCACCGGAGGCTCCAATCTAGATTTCTGAAATGAACGGCATAAGTGAGGGTACTATCGCCAGGTCAACCATGTGACGTTCGAAGGTCCAATCGCATGGACCAAATTGTCTCATATACCACTAACCTTCACCATGGTAGACATCAAATTGGTATCATTCCTGCACACAGACACCATGGTTATCATAGCACACATTGATAAATGGGATATCACAAGAGTCCTTATTGACAATGGTAGTCAAGCCGAGATCTTATTCCTGTCAGCTTTCGACTAGATGGGGTTTAATAGAAAATAGCTAAAAAAAGCAATGAAGCCTCTGTATGGCTTCGAGGGAAAGAGAATTGAACCACCCGGTTCCATATCCATACCAGTATCCTTCGGAAGCCTCCAAAATGCAAGAACATAATTTGTAACCTTCGATGTGGTGGACATGCATTATCCATATAACGGAATATTTGGCAGAAGCTTACTCAACAACTTTGAAGCTGCCCTGCACTCAGCTTATCTCTGTCTCAAGGTGCCAGCTTTGTTGGGTTTCATATCAGTTCATGACAGCTAGAAGCACTGTAGAAACGTAAAGCAAGGTTTCACTCCTAAACACATAAATGTAAACTTCTTGCAAGAAGCAGAAGGCAGAGGCCAACATGACATGAGCACACCCAAGGCCAAAGTTGGCACCAGAAGCAAAGCAGTGATCAAGCCCAAGTGCAAAACAAAAAGAATCCCTCTGGACCCAAGGGTACCAGACAAGACAGTAGTGAACTCTCAAAACCTCACACTAGAAGAAGAAATTGAGTTGCCCTCGTTCTTGGACAAAAATAGTGATGGCTTTGCATGGAAGACCTCCGACCTCACAGGAGTGGGCAGAAGTATAATCAAACACAAGCTCCACATGAACCCCTCCACAAAACCAAGAAAGCAAAAGCTTCATAAGATGTCACAAGAAAATATCGTAGCAGCCAAGGTAGAGGTCTAAAGGCAATTGGACACATGATTCATACAAGAGACCCAATACCCAGCATGGCTAGCAAATGTAGTCTTGGTAAAAAAAGGAAAATGGAGAATGTGTACAGACCTCACTGATCTAAACAAATGTTGCCTCAAAGACGATTTCCCGCTCTCTAGAATTGACAAAGTAGTTGATTTATCTACAGGCTGCGTGACAGTGGCTCTGCTAGGTTGCTTCTTGGGCTACCATCAGATCTAGTTGCGCAAAGAAGATGAAGAAAAAATCAGTTTTATTACACCCTTCGGCACCTACTGTTACTTAAGGAAGCCTAAAGGCCTCAAGACTGTCAGCCCAACATTTCACAGAATGACCAAGGCCATACTTAGAGATCAGATTCACAGAAATGTCTCCACATACATTGACAACATCGTAGTAGCCAACAAAAAGAAGAGCACCTAGATACACGATTTAGCTGAAACATTCACAAATATGCGTGGAGCTCAACTCAAACTCAATCCAGAAACGTGCGTGTTTGGCGTGTAGAGGGGACTGCTATCGTCCACCGACCAAATGCCGCATGCGCGCCCACTGCGCTATCCGAAGTCGACCACGCCACCTCTGCTCCTCGTCGCCTCCAAACCGGACCACCACCACGACCCATGGTCTCACCGCCCCGGTCTTGCTCCACATGCACCGCCCCGTGCCGCCTTATCCTCAAAGAGAAAGATGAGTTCGACTCCTCCTTGCTGTTTTCCCCTTCCACTCCACTGCTCTGCTCGCTAATGCGCTGCGCTGGGTGCTACTATCGATGCTCTGTCTGTGCGCCGCTCTTTCCTGACCCCATGTGGAGCTCTCTGTCTAGCCGCATCGCCATGAGGAGCCGCACCGAGGAGTTCCCCCGATGAGCCGCCATTTTCTTCTTCCCCGTGGTCGCCTCCACGACTGCAACCCGCTCCGACTGCTCTTTGAGCCCTCCGTCACCGCCACAAGCTTCACCGCATCTCCGCATCGCTCGCCGACTGCCTCACTGGCTCCCTCCACCAACGGTCCACCCCATCACCGCCATTCCCATTCGATCGATGTGCGCCTCCATGGAGCACCTTTCTCTAGTGAGCAACTTCCATTCCGACGCCTCAAATCAGTGCCCCGCCATCCCTTAGTGCTCTAGCCACCACCCTACCCAACCTCATGGTCGGAACCGTCGGCAACGGTTGGGTCGCTGCCACCCAGCGCGCCCCCGTTCTAGTTAATGGGCCACCAGCCCGAGTGGCCGACCTACTTTAGTTGGGCCTGGCCAAAGGTGGCCCATGAAAACAGTAGAGCCTCATCTTTTTCCATTCAAATAAAATTGAATAATTTGAATAGAGTTCAAATCTTTAGAAAGTTGTCATAATTCAAATAAATTTGATAAAAAGATTATTTCAATTCTTTTATTCGAATTCAAACATATTCTATAGAATAAATGTATAAAATAATTTTATTTGATTTTTAATTCTAGTTTCATTCATTAAACCTTAATAATTATCTTTTAATCCATAATTAATTATATGGAACCCCAAATTTAGGTAATTTTAAACAAATTTCTTTCTGATCTATCTCATGTTAGCAAAATTGTCAGCACTCCCTATTCATGATGATTGGCTATGTTATTAGCATTTTTCACCTTGATTAGTTTGAGCCATAAGTAATTTATGTCATCTGACTTAATGATGTCAAGGTCTTACCATGAACAGTTCGATGAGCCATTCTAAAACTAGAGAAAACCTTCATGTCTCTACCATGCCATCATGGCAATATAGTTTATAACCTTTTTCTTGATCACATGCTAATTATAGTAACTTGATCACCATCTTTTGGATTTAGCTCTCGTAATAAGGTCATTAGGGCTAATCTATCGAAGGTTGCCAGGTTACCTTAACCCTCGACCCCAAACCTAAGAGTCGTATTGAGCTACCCTCCCCTTTGGATCATTGTCATTAATCCTTTAAAATTATGCATGTCATTCCATTCTAGAATTTGGTTATGATGTCGAGTAAGATGAGTCAAGTCAAGAGATTTTGGGGTTCAACATTCGTGAAGCTAAAGAAAACTAACTCCTTTTGTTCCTAAGCAAAGGCAAGCACTGGTGCATACCATGTCCTATAGGATTTTCACTTTACAACTATCTTTAATTTATTATTGACTTGTGCATTTATATTATAGGAGTTGAATGGAACCCTAGAATGCATTATACACTTTTGTATATCACCTTGATCTTATCGTGGTGGAAATCCATTAGTAGTGCTATGCTTAGCGGATAGAACTATGGTAGAAGTCAAGTGGCAGGTTCCACTTGCGAGATTAGGGCTTTTTATACCCTGGTTCATGAATAGAATTTGAGAATATGATTAGTTGATAGACTAGTTTAATATGAGACCGAGCAGGGCAAACAAGGGGGATGTGGAGAATACCGAATGGGAAAGTTGGAGAGAGGTCTGTTTTCATGTTCAAAGCTCCAATGTGGTAGCCCGCGCCTATGTCAATTAAGGACCAATCTTCTGGCCCTGGTGAGCAAGTTCGATTATATACTGGTGCATACAGGATATACGGAGTCCCACAAACATAGTAGCTTCATCGGTCGCTGAGTTGGACGATACTCTACCATACCATTTGGGTGATAGGAGGGATAGTACATGGGCCACCCACGGATAGCCCAGAGTGTGTTATCGTATGGAAGACATGCACTAGGGTAAGGTGGGCCTAGCTCAACTCTTTGATAGTTGTTGTGAGCTATTACCACTCATGGTGTCTTCGCAATCCACATGTGTTGTGTTGTCAGGTTATTACCTTGCAAGTTTAAATTGGCTTGAGTCTCCGCGATACCCTCAGATATGGGTAGCACTTAACCATTGCAGTCATTCAGAAGTAATTCTACTTTCATAATGTTATATTTATATCAGGAGATGGAGGTCGACTACTTGGTAGTCGAAGAGATGATTCTTATATCAAAAATGTTTGATTACAATTGCATGTTTAGTATAGGTTGCAAACCTATGATATTAACTAGTTAAAGATGGCTAAAACTTGTTAAAAAGTGTTTAAAGATAGCTGTTGTAGGCTAATGAGTCATTCTTCACTTGAAGCCTTTGGATGTCTAGAAGTCTGACCACTTGGTCATGACGGGTCAGCCTTGCTGAGCGTAGTCGCTCAAGCTTTGCTTTGTAACTCTTTGTTTGCAGGTTTCTTCTTTCCTCTCTTCCAGCGATGCCGATGATGGCTGTCAGTGGGAAGTCCAGCCTTCTAAGTGCTGGATTCTGTATTGAGGCCCATCACAAGTGTAGAGTTGCCGAAGAAGGTTTTCACTTCTAGGGCGAGGTGATTACTCTTTTGATCATCGAGGGAAACCCTTCCGCAAACATGTTCTATCTTTTGAAGCACCTTCTGCTTCTCATCCTTGTAATCTTTAAACTAAAGTGTAATAACTTAATTTCCAATGAAATTATGGTTTTGAATGCTTTGTATTTGTGTTTGCTACATTCTCGCTTCATCAAGAATCACCCGACCTAGATCCTAGAAGACGGACCCCTCATTTCTGAGGTGGTTCTGTCACAGCTGGTTATGGCCCATAAAATCTGGATACGTCTTGATTCCCTCTAGCGACAAACGACTGGAGAACCACATACTCCATACCAGATATGGTCCCACATCTCCTTGCTCAGGGGGGGCACCAACCTAAAATAACTAAACCTCGGCACAATCTGCAGCAGTCCTTTTATCCCCCCCCCCCAATACTCATGAGCGGGCAGGATTTTGCCACCTGTTAGCCTGATCCAACTCGTCCTTGTTCCCCAGCTCAGCATGCACCTGAGACCCCAGAATCCTTGCCTAGTGGTCTCGTTACTAGGCAAGTGACCCAAGAGTCAAGGCACCCTTGGATGGCGTGAACATTTAATGTCAGACAAGACAAGAGGCAACAATTGGCTCCCACGTGCGCCTGGCAACAGGCACTCAAGAGTTGGTATTCATTCCGTCATCACCTGACATAGTGACTCCACCATGAGAACACACATAAACGCCAAGATTACTGTAATATCAGATAAGCTCGCCGAATTAGGGCGGGATTCTCAAGGGATCCGGTCCACTAGGGACACGGATGGTCAACACCAAAATGGATCACCCTTCTTGGGAGCCTTGCACCTCCTGGAAAGGTGGCGCAAGGCCACGCCGGCCTCTATAGTGAGACAGGACAGGACAGTGGCTGTCAAAAAGCCATGTTACCATGTTTGTCAGCTATAATCTGTAGGTCGGTGCAGGGGGTCTATCGATGATATGGGTGTTACAAGAGGTGAGCAGAGTGCACGAATTGTTTGCATATGAAGGGGGTCTAGATCTTGTGCTTCTACCTGTAGGATAAGGGCTCTTTTATAGGAGGTCCTAGGGTCCCCTGGCTATGGTAAAATCCTCTTATAACTTGGGTTTGCTTACATGACATGTGGGGCCCTAGGCTAAAATATCGTCTTCGAGTTCCAGGGGAGGCCGTCCAGCCGTTATCTTTGTACCAAGCTCAATAGGTCAAAGATAGCAGCACCACAGAAAAGCTTCCCGGGCTCCAGCCATAGAAGGACCCGGGTACAAAGACAACGGTTGGGTGGCCTCCCCTGGAACTCGAAGACGATATTTTATCCTAGGGCCCCACATGTCATGTAAGCAAACCCAAGTTATAAGAGAATTTTACCACAGCCTGGGGACCCTAGGACCGCCTATAAAAGAGTCCTTATCCTTCAGGTAGATGCACGAGATCTAGACCCCCTTCATACGCAAACAATTCGAGCACTCTGCTCACCTCTTGTAACACCCATATCATCAATAGCAAATCGCTAGACGTAGGGCTATTACCTCTGCATGAAGGGCCAAAACCAGGATAAATCCTCAGTGTTCTTGTTCACGAGACCAACTCAAAACTAGAAACGCGTGATCTTCTAGACCATGTTTATTATCGATGCCGAAAATACCGACAGTTGGCATGCTAGAAGGGGGGAATTGTAACGTGCTTTCCTCTGAACGTTTCAATGGTTCATTCACCGAAACTCACCATCATCACCGACGGCAAGCGCCACACAGGCATTGGGTTTTCCCCTGGCGAAACCATCTACTTAGGGAGCTTGGAGTTCATCGCCGACCGCTTCGATAACATGAGCCTTTCCCTCGATGAGAGTGACTCGGGTGTTGTATTCGTGGGAATGGTTCCTAGTGGGTCATCGTCACTGTATACTATTCTTGAGGAATCAGCCAATGAGGGTGACACAGCCTCTAACGGAGGGGGAAGCTCTAGCTTCCCCATCTCTTGACGGTGCAATGCAGTGACCTTGGCTGTCCCCATCACAACCATGCCACCATTACAGGGCAGTCCGACACCTCTGAGCATCCCGACTGTCCCGCTGTGAACTGTCATACTGTAGCCACAAACCGAGCTTCCTCCTGAACGACAGCAAACCTATTAGGAGGAGCAACAAGCGTGAGCAAGCAACCATCGAAGCCCAGTTGACCGAACTACATCATCGCAAGTCCACACTGGAGGCAAAGCGGGCCATAATGGTTGACCTCACCACCACCTGGGCTCGGGCTAGGGACGTTGCTACCACCATCAACCACGAGTGGATGCAACGTCCTGCCTTCACCAGGGCTAGCCAGAACATGGCTGCACCTATTGTGCTTCTGGACACTTTGCAAGCACCTTCCATGGATGGGGTGGACAAGGTGTACTTCCAACTGAAATACATCCTCGACATCGCAGCTGCGCAGTAAGCTAAAAGCTCCCTCCAGTGCCAAGTCGAGGTCTTGATCTCGAGACCGGGCCGCTCTAAAGTCGGTCGGCAAAAGGCTATCACAGAACCCCACGTGGTAGGAACAACTTCCTCACCAGCTTGGATTTTGGCCCATGTTTGGCTAAGTCAGCTAGACAGGTGTCCGAAACAACAGGCACACCGTTAGGCATGCCAGGCAGACGTGGACACCTAGTACAAACACCAGGCGTAGAACCCGTGCCGGGGAGAACGTGATGACTGGGAGGGATGCAGCCTCAGTCCTATGGGACCGTTGCCAAAGGTGTTCTGAGGCAATGTGCATGACTCATGTTTCCCAGAACATATCTGGGCACCAAATAATGTCATCAAGTATGATGCAAGAAAAACCCCAGCATTTGGTGGGAAGACTATTATTGCCTTGTATGTAGGGTGGGTGGGGTGAACGATGACCTATTCATCATCTAGTTTCTCCCTATTTACCTAGCCGACTCAGCTAGGGCCTGGATGGATCACCTGCCAAGAACACAATCGATAGTTGGGAGGATCTCAAGGAGATCTTCACTGGCAACCTCCAGGGCACTTATGTGCGACCAGTCACAGCTTGGGACCTAAGAGTTGTTGGTACAAGCTAGGTGAATCCCTCCGGGAATACATTTGGGGCTTCTCCTAGAAGTGTCGTGAGCTCCCAAAGGTTTGTGACGTTGATGTCATCTTGGCATTCTAGTCCGGCACCACCTGTTGGACCTTAGTGCATGAACTCAGCCATGATCTGCCGAGCATCACTAGGGAGCTGCCAGATATCACCACCTGGCACGCCTCTTGCAAGGAAGCTCTTGGGACCGTCTTTGTTCTAGGCGATGGGAAAACGTACTAGGGCAGTAGCCGGGTGGCATCGTACAAAGTCATCGGCAAAGGCGCTAAGAAAAGCACTAAGGGCGGCAAAACGGGGCAAATGCAACACCCCCGATGGATCGTAGTTACAACTAGTGGCAACGATGACGATAAGGATGTAGACGGCTCTGATGAGGAGTATGTCACGACCACTGAGCACGACTTCCAGCGCCAGACACGATAGTCAAAAGACCATTTCGAGAAACTTCTCAAAGTAGCCTGTCCAAATTATACATACCCCGCCTAACACAAGCTCAAAGAGTGCACCATAATGAAAAACTTCATGACCTCAGGGGCTCTCCCCAAGGGCAAGAAGCCCGATGGAGACCCGGGCAGAAAGGGTGTGGCACCTTTCCGTAGGGAGGAGGTGGTCATGATGATCTACAGTTGACCCCCCACCCAGGGTTACGTGACTAACCAAAGTTCTGGGTCCCCAACTCACTGCAGTTAGGGACTCGAACGAGGACACGTCAAGCAAAGTGGGACTCACTCTTGACCCAAATCCTTGCACTACTAAGGATTGGGACTGTGGTCTCAGGGACAGAGATATTGGGGACCCCAAATTTCTAATATATACATACACGAAAACAAAAATGAAAAAATAGAAAAACAAGACGCCCGAAGGGCGCAGTAGCAGCGGAGTGGATGACACCTAGTCCCATGGACCAGCGCCGGAGACCTAGACCTCTCGCAGATGCTCTAGGATAGTGCCCACCACCTCCAGGACATCGCTTGCCCTACCTGGGTCCTGACGTATCATTGGGATGGGAGGCATATCAAGGTCCACCCGAACCTTGGAGATGTCCCCCACCAGGACCGCCAGCTACCTTGCCTTGGTGATGCATGCCACCTCGGCCTCATCTAGGCGCTTTTGGAGCTTGACGAGCTATGTCGGCTCCTCCTGATTGCCCTGGGGGTTGAGCCCTCGAGCCAGTGCCTGCATTAGTGCCGCCTGCCGCAAAGCAAGGTCCATTCCGTCATGTCGAGCTTGACCTTCTTCTCCCCCAGCATCTTCTCAATATCAATGGTGTTCATAGCGTAGTCGGTGTGCACACACATCTTGCCGAGATACTCCTGACGTGTAGCCTCAGTCTTCGCTCGTTCAGCGTCGAGGTCGGCACTGACCTTGACCATTGTCTTCTTGGAGATCCTAACCTTCTCCTCCTGCACGGCGAGGGCCTCCTCCCTCAGGGTTAGTGTAACATCCCTAATGTGTAAGCATGTATCATGCATCCTTAGTCATGAATGAAAACCAAGGGTTTGAATCAAAGTTATCAAATTCTATTCAATTCTACTCAAATACATAGTTCAGGACTGTTTTTTATTTTCCATTCAAAATCTGTTGAGATCTAGTCCAACTGCTAATACCAAAAGTTCTTCCAAATAATTTAGTCTATCTCTAGGAAAAATTTCAAAAATTTCTAACACTCCTAGCTATTTTTCTGGCCATTGAATGGTTTCTGTGTTTAAGGAAATTGGGTAAAAAAAATCCAAATCTGTTCTGGGCAGAGTTGATAACCTGACCCGTTTACCCAGTTACCGTTCAATCACGCACCCATGCAGGCCCACTGATCTGTGGTCCGCTCTCTCTCTGCGGCCCAGCTGGCAGGAGCTCCTCCCCAACCCCCACCGCCGAGCTGCCTGCTCCCACTATGCGAGCACGCCACTACCGGCTGGCCGCACTGTGACAGCCTCGCCGCCCTGACCAGGCCTTCCCCCTCCGCACGCCTCTGAGTCATAGGCCTTTTGAGGTTGCTGTGCCTCTCCACGCCCGGGCCCCCATCGGCTGCCGCATCACGTGTGCAGGTTGGCCGCTTTGCCATCGCCCTCCGCATCTCACCCGGACAACGGCCTCCAGACAAGGACCAACCCGACCAGAGCCCTCCTCAACCCACTCCTTCCTTCCCCATCTGCTGTGTCACGCACACACATTGGCTACCGCGGTGGTGTCTGCGCCGTGCCTTGTGCACACCGGTTGTTCCGACTAGGTCCCCGACTGAATCCTTGTCCTAGTGCACCTATTTAAGGCCCTCGACCCACTATCCGCTGCCCCTCCCCGCCATCTCTATTTTAACGCTGGTAAGCCTCGCTACCATCCCCTATTTCTCTCCCAACACTGGCATCGCCGTCGACCATCGTCACTGGTCGCCTTTATTATTCATGTGCAGGTCCAAGACGAGGTCCCCGATGAGGCGCAGCCCCTGAGCCATCGGCGCCGCCCCCCTTCTCATCGGAGCACCGCCGCGCTGTACTGCACCACCACCGGTTTTGCCCCTTGTGGTGAGCTAGCCGTCAGTTTGATCCCACTCTCAAGGAGCAGATAAGGCAACCAAAGGGGGGGATGGGAGCCAATTAAAATTCCTTAAGGGAACTTGACCTATATCCCAAATTTGACCCAACGCGTCTCTCTTCTAGCTCGGCCAAGACCATATAGCTATTAAAGAGCTATTTGCCCTCAAAACCGGGTTAAGAACCTGAAATCACAGCGGAAAGTACGAATCGGTGCAAGCAAAACCACAAATGAGCCTACGGCAACAAACACAGCTCAACAACCCTTCTCATTGTCTCACGCACATTCCATCAAAAACCTTATGTGCGTGACCAAGAAGACACCATGAAAGAATGGAGAGAAAATAGGAAACCTCAAGCTTTTGATTCGGCGGATCAAGAACAAGACCGGCTTCCTCACACAATCAAAGCTTTCTGTGACAAAACGAATTCTGATTGGCAACACTGGCATAACCAAAATGGAATGAGAGACTCGAAGGTTCAGCAGGCGGCAAAATATTCTCAGCGAAGAAGGCCGGGCTGCAGCGGCACCAAAATGAAAACAAAACCGGAAGACGGACTCAGGGGTGGCACAAAATTTGGCCTGAGTGGAATTGCGTGGGCGACGCCTCGCTACAAGCGTGGAAACGAAGACCGACCGAAAATCGCTGGCCACACGGAAGAACCGACCGCGCCTGATCTCTGACTGGAAAAAATGAAGCGTAGGCGGTGGAATCGAGACAGGGTGAGCGCTCCTGGCGGTGATGGAGAACAGGAGAAGAGCCCGAGAAAAATCACCGCTTTCTGACACCCGGCAAGAAAATGTGCCAGTGCGGCCTTTTGGACGGAGCACGGACCACGCACTCGAGCGCTTGGGTGCGCAGAATAAAATCAACAGAAAGCAAATCAGCCTGGCGAAGAACAACTGGCGGGAAAAATGACAGCCCGGGCGCCTGCTCTGCGAAACGTGGGGCCGGGAGGTGCGCTCCTGCATCTAAGTGAAAACTTCGAGCGGCAGAACGTGAGGCTGGTGGCTGGCTAGACCAAAAAATCCCTGTTTTTTAATACGAAGGCAGCAGCGTGCTATGCGCTCCAGGGAGAGAAAAATACTATCATGCGGAAATCAAAGGAACCGAAGCAGGATTTCGGTTCGACGTGCCATTCATGAACGGGGAAATCCAGATCGGATCTGTGGTCACTGAAAACAATCATGAAGAGAAAAAGGCAACGAATGGCCATGGCCCGAGCAATGAAGCAGAAAC
>VSTD030000965.1:0-14154 GCA_008808055.3 Sporobolus alterniflorus
CAGTTTTTATGACTTTAACGTCTTGCTTAATTTTCTTCTATCTTGATCAGACGTCTTTTAATGCCTTTTCTTACTTTAAAACACATTGGATGTTCAAATCTTTAAATTTAGCTCATTACTTAACTTCTAAAAACTGTTAAAATCATACAGTCCAGAATAAGGAATCGAATAATCTCATTTTTTTTCAGACTTACCAAATTTAATCATACTACCTCTCTGAGTCGTCGGCGGTAAATCCACTGTCACCACCGACAGCCTAACCCCCCTAACTCCGGCCAACCGGTGATGCTATCGCTGCCGTGTCACACCGTCCGCAACCTACGCTCGGCCGCTAGGTCATGCGTCGTCATCCTTGTCCTCTCTCCTAGACAATCGGACAAGGTCGTGCAGGAGAGTTTTCTCGTTGAGTAATAGCAGTACCCAAGTCACGAGCAAATCCAGTATACTGCACCAACTACAATCCTGCTTTTGAGTTTTGACCGAAACCTATACGATTGATTTCATCCTCGAATCTTTGCTCCAGACATGTTTCTATTTACTTTATGCACAGCACGGAACACCCTGTCTACAGCACGCACGAGCGTGGAAAAGAACGGCACTCACATGACTTGTGCGGCGAGAAAGGGCCAAACAAATAATGGAGCTGTATCCTGAGACCATCAAACTCAAAGCACGGACCTGAAGCACGAAAGCTGTGTATCTGTTCATGTATCCGTACTTCAGTGCCGTTGTAGCCGTTCATTGGCATTTCACAATCTTTATTAAAAAAACACCACATGCCGTCTGATACGGCATGCCAGTGCCGCATGAGCATGACCCGAGCTTCCTTCCAGGATGGCAACTATCCAGGCTAGCACGATGAATCGGACAATCATACCTAACGTATTTTTCGTTTTGTGGCGAAGACAGGAGCTGTGTGTCGCACAAGCAAACGGGCCAGCACTGATCCCGATTTTTTTAAGTAATTATGAAAAAAGTTTTAAAGAACTATTACATACATTTTTTTATCGTCGTTAACTTTTTAAGTTATATTTAATTATTTATTTTAATTAAAATATTAGTTTAAATATGTAACGTTATAAGTTGTGTTTAAACTTTATTTGTTAATAAAACATATCATAATAAAATATCGAAAACTCTCCTGTGACGTGTAGGGAGTAGAGCACGCGACCCTCTCCCGAACAGATTCCTCCTTGTCGAGGATTCAGATTCTAGGGGGGGGGGAGCTATGCCAGAGACGGAGGAGGTGGTGGCAGAGCCGGGAGCGTGTGGGTGACGTGGGGGCGGCGACACCTGGTGTCGAGGTTAGGGTTGTGGGGGTGATTCATTACCGATAATGGTAGAGGAGTTCAGAGGCGGTGGGGGACCAGTGATGGGTTCTTGGTGAGGCGGCGGTGGCGCCAGCTCGACCATGGATGGCAGGTGGTGCCGTAGGGGAGGAAGGGAGTCAAGCGCGGAGGAGAAGTCTGGCAGGGAAGGAGTCACGTGGGTTAGGACTCCAATGGGGAAGATCACTTGCGGGGAAGTAGATTCACTTTTTCCTACCCGTTTTGTAAATATATGTGGATATCAAATACTATCTGTATCCGTACCCGTGAGTACAGACTCATACCCAAATCTATACCCAACAGATTTTTTTACCCACGAACACATGAATAATAAATATCCATTACCATCTTTACTGCTGGATCACTACGACGCTCGACCGATCTTGTGTCGTCATCAGAGGACCTGTTTAGAGGGCACTTGCATTTTTGTTTTGGTGCGTCGGGATTAGGTCAGATCCCAATCCCGACAGTGGTGCAAAGACGAACAATAGTGCGGCGCACACCGTGTATGACTGACTGGCCCCAACACAGTTGTACAAGGATCGGATTCGGAAAGAAAGCGGCATATGCCCACGATGAAGCGAAAGCATAAACATAATTGGGTGGCAACTAAGTTTGAAACCACTAATTGTGACACTTATTAATTGGAGGCAAAACAGTCTGAAGAGAAGACGACACGAGACGAAGAGGACAGTAAAGAAAGGAAGCCAGGCAAGATCCAGAGGAGCAGCCCTGCATCTGATGCCCCTCTACCAATGCAAATCGGGGAGATCATTAAATATCGTGATATTCCATCGCAGCCACACAAGCAGATATTCCCTCCCTCACCGCCTCCACTCTCTCGACAGGCAGCCAGCGAAGGCAGAGCATGTGATTCACCGCCGCGCAGGGCAGATCAGGATTCCGGCGGAGGAGCCGAACTCGGCGGTACAGCTGGTTCTCCTGCTTGGTACGGATGGCAAAGCTGAACCATGGACAAGTTCTAGACCGGTTCGAACTACTGCTACATGCTCTTTCTTTAATTATAAGTACTCCATTTCAAAATACTTACCACCGAATAATTTATTTTTTAAACCAACACAATAATATGAAATCAGTAGAATAATTGTTACCTGAAGACGCCTATCTTTTTTCTTCCTTTCTCATGTGCTTCGAGGAAAAACACCACATGCCACCGCATAGACAGAGGTGGTCTGACAGCCACAATGGTGGGCCATCCTCACTGTCGCCTCCAACCCCAACGGATATTTTCGCTACGACTAGTGGCGCGCACGTCAGGAGCCACGCCCGCGGAGAAAGCAAAGAAGCCGGGCAGGTGTCAGCTTTCCGCTCTCTGCAGGGCGCTGCAGGAAAAGAAAAGCCGGAGACGAAGGTGAGGCGAACATGTGGTGCGTCGGGCTGCGTGACGCGCTCACGTCCCCGCCTTGTCTCCATCACCATACCCGTATCCCGCCCCAAAACTAGTCCTTAATTTCCTGCTGCTAGTTGTGAAGTAAAGCGCTCATCCCACATGCCAGTGTAAGACAGAACCATTCATATTTATTGTAATTGATGTGCCAACATAATGAAACAACCTCCTTACTCAATTACTATATAATTACTGACATAAATGTAAATTTATGTTCTTCATTCCTTATCAAATATATCTATTTGTTGCGTGGGTCAGTGCCCCTCCCCCCACCCTGAAATGTTGCCACATGGCATCACACCACCTCTTGTCGGCTATGCATCCTCCTCTCTTCTGTGCCTCCGGTATCATCCACTGCATGCCGCCCCACTGCACTCCAAAAATCTTCTAAGATTGGAGTTGTTGTTGGAGCTCGTCGCCCTCCTCTTTCCAAGAAAACCCTAATGGGGCACCGCCGCAGCGCACGGTAACGGTCTGCCGCTTCACACGGCCCGCACATTCCCCCCCCCCCTTCCAACTTTGTGATAGTGAAGTAGTATGAGCACGGGCTGTTGAGCGCCCGCACCATACAATTTTTGTTGTTGTTTGGCATATATTCATACTATCAAATTTGGCATTCTAGTGAAATGGCTGATATGTAACCTTCATTAAAAATATTACTTATGATAAATGAGTCTTTTTCCTTTCATTTAACACTGGAAAAACATCAAAAAAGTTCGATTGGAGGTTGATAAAGAAATTGAAAATTTTCCATGATGAATACAACTTTTTTGATTGGTTGATAAGAAATTTGTCCCTTTAAATTTCACACTCATGGTGCTGGTGGCATGGCATGCACCTTCTGGCTCGTGGCATGGCTGGACTGACTAGCTACGCAAAAATAAGTTAAACAGACGAGGAGAGAGAATGTTTGTCGTTTCCATTTTTTTTTCACCGACCGTGCCCTAACCGGCGCGGCGTGCGACACACAGCGGGGCGAGAGCAAGTAAACTACTGCTACGAGGACGAACTGATTCGACTGTGTAGATCTCACCAACACTAACACGTACAGAGTAGAAGAAATCCAGTTCCAATCTATTGCTCCGTACGAAACATAGGTGCTTATGCTAGAGGTAGCAGAAAAACAAATTTAAATCCCAACCACGTCTCGCTCTCCAATCCCAAATCCTCCACCAAAAAATTAAACTGAAAGCTACGAACAATAAAAAGAGTAACAAGAAGCATGATGGTTTCTATTCCCCTCTAACAACAGATTGCATTTGATTCGAGTTCTCTCCAAATAGCCTGCTGCTGTCCTGCGAGAATTATTTCTTCTTCCACTTTGCGGTGGGTGAGTAAAATCAAGTTACACTATTTCGCCTCTTCGGCCAAGCTGGCGGGCGGCTTGCGGAGGAGCACCATGTGCATGGGCGTGAAGATGCCGGTCTCTCCGCCAAGGGTGAGGTGCTGCGCGGTCTCGAAGAGCATCTCATGCACCTCGGCCACGCCCTTGGGAGCAATCCGTAGCAAGGTGAGCACGCGGACGACGAGGGAGTTGCGCCAGTATGCGAGGCGGCCCATCTTGAGGCGCGTCCACCACGGCAGCGCGGGGGGCAGCGCCAGGTCCTGCTCCTTGACCACCTCGAATCCGACCTCCTCGGCGATGTTCGCGATCTCGTCCTGGCGGCGCAGCCCCGGCAGCGCGTCCCCGCGCTCGATGCCGTGGATGCACTCTACGTGGTCCGGGTCCTCGTCGCGGTACAGCGGGGTGGTGACCCACTCGTAGGAGACGTAGAGGCCGCCGGGCTTGAGGACGCGGAAGACCTCTCCGTAGACGTCCTGCAGCCTGGGCGCATGGCAGGTGGCCTCGATGGAGTAGGCGCTGTCGAAGGAGGCGTCAGGGAAGGGCATGGACATGAAGTTGCCGCAGACGACCTCGCAGCGGGAGTCCAGGCCGGCCTTGCGGTTGTGGGAGCGGGCGCGGTTGACCTGGTACTCGTTGATGGTGATGCCGACGACGTTGGAGCCCGAGTGGGCGGCGATGGCGCGCATGGGCCCGCCGACGCCGCACCCGACGTCGAGGAGGCGGTGGTCCGGCTTGGCGCCGAGGAGGTCGGCGACGCGCTCCTCGTGGACGCGCGTGGCGTCGCGGTGGGAGCGGCCGGGGAGGGAGGGGGAGAAGTGGAAGGACTGGCCCCATCCCCACTCGTAGATGTCGGTGACGAGGTTGTAGAAGGTGTCGACGAAGGCGGGCACCTTCTCCGCGGAGGCGACGCTGGTCGCCGTCTCCTTGGGGCGGCGGAAGAAGGACCAGTACTGCGTGTACTTGTCCTTCACCTTGTCGTTGGTGATGGATCCCATCTTGAGATCCACCGCCCGCTTGCCCTTCACCTCCGCCGCGCCCATCACCCACACGAACCAGTACACCAGCCCGACGCCGACCACCGCCGCCGTCCACGCCATCGTCGCCGCCTCCATGCCTCTGGGACTCCGGGGGGAGCAGCGAGAATGGGAGCCGAGGAGGAGATGAACAGGAGGACCGGGGGATTTGAGTGGGCTTTTGGGGATATATTCAAGCGCAGCGCGTGCGGCGGAGGGATTTTGGGTGAAGTGCGTGCTCGCTGGCGGCTGTCACGCCGCCATCTGATCGGACGGCTGCTGCGGTGGCTCAGGGCGCTGTTTCCTGCCGAGTATTTTTTTTTATGAGGAAGCAGCGTCCCGTGCTGGTGCGTGCGAGCCTGCGAGGTGACCCTAGAGGTGGGCCCCACGCAGCCGTCCTGCCGTGACGAGACCAGCCCCACACGGAGGTGGGTGCCACGCAGCCATTCAGCGGTGCTGGGTTGAGGGTAGGGATTTCATAAAAATATTTAGTCAGGTGAAAAATCGCATCTATACTCATGGTGGAAATTTAAACCCGTGCTTGAATCCATCGGGTTTTGAGTGCCTGTTGGGTGTCTGTCAGGTTTGGCCACATGAACTGAAAATTATATACAGTTCACTTAGGCAACAAGAAAATTTGAAGTTTTAAGTAAGCACGAGATCGATTCCAATTCAAGCTACAATTAGTACAAGGAAAGGCAATGGATGCAATCAGACTAGAGCTTGATTGACGGATCCAGTTCGATTTCAAGCACATTTGCACGATGTAGCTTGAATCATAGAAAACAAATATATTTATGGCTAAAAATCCCTAAACAGAAGGTCAGGAAGCAAGGTGACCTCAAAGTTGAGGGCGACGCGGGCCTTATAGGACTGGAGCTTCTCCATGACCTTGGGGAACGTGGTGTCGGCCTAGAGGACGAGGCGCTAGGCATGAACAATGGAGAAGTAGAGCCCCGGGCACCCGTGGAACACGACGCCGAGGAGCTACCGTGGCAGGTCGGGTAGCTGCTGTTGCGCCCTACCACCTGCGGGCTGTGACGCGCCATGGGCGGTAGAAGAAGATGGAGGTCTTCCAGCGCCCGTCCTTGCCACCGTGGAGGAGATCTGCACTGCACTGGAGAGGGAGAGCCGAGATGCAGAGAAGGAGGTCAGCCAGCGGCCGCCATGAGGACGAGGAAGGCCAGAGGAGGGCGGCGGCGGCGGCCATTGCCCAGATCGAGTCGGGAGTCAGGATCGGTGGGTGCTAGGGTTGGTACTGGTTGGGAGCCCGAGCGTAGAGCGCCTTATATACGTCGTCGGGGAGCCAGGAGCCAGATTGGCTAGGCTGTAGTGGGTTTTTCGGGTTTCGGATGCACCTACGGGTGAAAAACAAAACCTGCACTCGAACCCAGTTCTGCACGGGTCGGGTTTGGGTCACGGATACAAAAATACACCCAAACCCGCACCCGTCAAGTGCAAAATCCACAGATAACCTGAAACCTGAACTGTCATCCCTAGTTAAGGCTGGTTGGCACGGACACATCCTGTCATCGTGTCGTGTGCGGTGAACTGGTGTGTGTCCGGACTAGTTCACCCCGCCCCTGCAGGGAGGGATGCGGTTACCCTCTGAAGTAACGTCAGCAATGGCTATTTGCAAAAAGAAGGTGATAACTCGCATATCTGTGATGGTCTCGCTTCTTTCAGTTTTTTATTCTTTCAGATATTGTGGTGTTATCATCTGACTTGGTTAAACTAGCTAAGTTTCCTATATTCTTTGTTACTATGTGTGTATATCTAGATTTGTATGAGCACTTGTGTTTACAGGTAATAACAATTGACCATCAATATAACCATCGGATATTATATTATTATAATGGTTCCATCGATATCAAGATGCAGCCTCGGTGGTCAGCGCCGTTGGTGCTAAGGTCTCCGGCTCTTCGATCCTGGGATCCAAGCCCGGCTCATCAAGGGCTGTGCCCTTTTACGGGATTTAATCTCTGTTGCCCTGGTGGTCTCGTATCCTGTGCATTCAACGTCTAGATTTAGTGTCTAACTTGCGCACTAGTGTGTGTGGTGTTGGATTTTATGTGTGGAACGTGTGTTGTGCGTAAGTTGGGTCCAACTTGTACTCGAATAGATAGGGCTCTCAAAAAAAGATATCAAGATGGACCGCGATCTCAACTCACATCACTAAATATTGATTCATAACTCAAGCAAGTTGCTGGTGGATTCGAGAACTTGAGTATATGTCATCTAGCTCGAATGCAAGCGATCATTTTCCTCGTCGTCTAGGTCAACAGCTTGTGCTCCACTTCTATCTCATACTCGAACTTGAGTCCACCATTGTGTGGCATGCTACAAAATCACAATGACTCTCTAATTTCAATTGTTTGTTCTTCCTGTCTTCTATCCCATCTCCATTTCTTCCTTTGAAGGGCTGCAATGCAATGGAGTTGCAACAAAAGTGGGGGAGGGGGCCGGGTTCAACCCCTTGCTGCACCACTAAATGCACCCTATGACCTACTAACTCCATATTTTAATTGTTGTCATTGTTATTTTTTAGCCCTATTGCACAATTGAATGTGCCCTTTGATCTACTATCTCCATATTTTAATTGTTATCGTTGTTGATTTTTTAGGATATATTTGACCATTCGTCTTATTTAAAATATTTATATAAAATCATATGTTTTGTTATGATTTATTTTTATTAATAAAGAAAGTTAAAATATAACTTATAATTTTACATATTTAAATTAATATTTTTAATCTTACGAATGGTCAAATATAATAAAAAAGTCAATGACAACAATAATTTAAATTCGGAGGGAATATGAAACATTATACTTACAACACCTGGAATATGACGATGACACCTAAAATAACTTTTGTTGTTTAAAACTTCTACATAAAACCGATAAATTGCTTGTTGCAAATAATTACCATGATCACAGAAGCAATCTCTATGGGAGTAAGCTTCAAAAGTTCACCCAAGCTAACAGTAGTCTTTCGTGATGCCGGGGAAATCATAAAGTGAAACTTTTTAAAGCTTATCACGGAATATTTGAACTTTAGACAACACGGCCCACGGGCTTCTTTCAGCAGAAGATCAAGCCCCGCGCCCTTTTCTACACTTTATCGCTTCCTTTCTCCAAAGTTGCTTTGCGCGATCACTACAGGTAAAGCTACTCAAAATTGTCATTCAAGTAGATCGTGGTTAACAAAGGTTGCCTACCGAGCGTCCTTGCTACAAGCCCAACTACAACACCATCGCCGCCGGTTCCATTAATTTAAATACAACAACAGTTGATGATTTTAGTGGAGTCAGTAACTAGCCAACCGCGAAAATATGGAGTGGGGTAGTTAGAGCAACTCCAACAGTCTAGGTAAATCATGTTTCTCTCTCTAAAATTAGATAATATTAGCGAAAACGTATGTCCAAGGCAAGTCGAATTCTAAAATACCTTCCTCGTCATCCTGCTTTCCTCGGCCGCTAGACATGGCAAGCGATTTGCACTTGCCATCCCCCCTTGCTTTTCCACGGCTGTGTACTTCCGGCGTGCCCGCTCCTCGGTCTGCAAATCCCTAGCATCCTTTTCACGTGAAGCAGAGAATGGCTCTCTCGTTAACCAGCAAGGGGAGAGAAGAACGTCTCTCACGATGCTCACCTGAAGTAGCAGGAGGAGAGAAGAATGAAAGATTGGGCGGCCTTGACCATGAAATGGATCGTCGTTTCACGAATGAAGTTCAAATTTTGCAAGACGAATTGGAGATGCATTCCTCGAATCGATGATTTCCGGAGATTTTTATGAGTCTGTGACGACGGTGACGAGGGATCGCGCTCCAGAGTGAGCAAGGCGCCGTGAACTCGAGCACTCGTTTTTATCACTTGCATTGAGTGCACAGAATTGGCGGCCTTGAAGGGGGCCGTCGGACTTCGTGGACAAGGGCGAAGCCCGGGAGGATCTCAAGTGGTGACGTGGGAGTTTCAAATATGAAGATTGCCAGTTTTTGGATAGTTTGTTGGATTGCTATTGTTTTTAGGAGGGGTTTTATTTTAAAGAATAGCTAAAATAAAAAAATAGAATCTATGTTGGGTAGTCTGTTGGAGTTGGACCAATTTGCAGCGTACCGTACGGGGCCTCAAGCTTCTCCCGGCATGCGGCACACGCCCATATCAATCCGACAAGGGCCATTACGGAGATCTCGGCACCTTCCTCGTTGGTAGCCCACTTCGCGCGTGATCCCAGAGTAAGGTTGATTCCAACCGGTAAAATCTATTTTGGTTATGCATTTTCAATTTTGTATAGAGAGTGTAAAATACATGCCTCATTTGGATGTGAGCATCTCCGACAAATTCAAAATAGATAGGAGGGCCACGGGTGTGCTCATGACATCAAGGGGTCCATGTGCTTTCTGTACCGGCACCAAAATGGATGGCCTCGAAGGAGAATTCAATTTGCTTGGTAATAAGGCACATATATAGTTTGCATCTTCCATATTCTTGTCCGGTTGAAGAGCTTTACATCATGCTGCAGTGTCACAGGAGATGCATTTTGCATTTACATGCCGAATATTCCCTCAGTCCCGGTTTAATTGTCGTTCTAGCCAGATTTCAGTAGAAATAGCAAAGGTGTCAGATTACGATACTGCCCCTATGCAAAGCACCAACTACGAGATCTGACGGTCGAGCAAGCACACGGTCCGCTCTATCAACGTTGTGGGAAGGAGACGAAAACAGGGTAGAGTGGAGGGACCACCTCGATTTTCGAGAACGAAAGCTATTCTAGGACATATTTCAAACATCAAAACGACACGTATTACCAGACGGAGGGAGTACATGCCGTCCGCACGGCACGGCACAAAGGGCAAATCGATCGGCTGTCGGGTCCTGATCCTTAGTCCAGCTCCAGGCCCACGGGCCATCACGCGTCCGACATCAAGCAAACGCCGTAGGGGCTGGACTCCCGCTCTCTTTCATGCTCGGCCAGGTAGCCCAGTTCTGAAGGCAAGAGCAACCCACCGCCGCCTGTAAAGGATCCAGTTATTAATTGTGACCACGAGAGTAACACAGCGAAAACTTCGTTAGCGACCGTGAATCCGTCCATGAAGACATTTCCGAGCATGATCACTGGTTTGCCAACTGGAGATAACTGATTATCCGTTTCTCGGAGGATAAAGTGTGTTTTGCTATAATAAATATTTGTTTTATGCAGTATGTCCAATCACTCTCCAGGTCTCCCTGAAGTCATCTTGACCTGTGCTTCACAGTAACAATTTGTATTTTCTGTAGTATTTCCTTCAATCCTTTTTTTTCAAAAGAAACACGGCCGTTCTTATTGTTTATGATTGAAATGAGAAAAACGGTTGTCTGATTGAATCTTGTGGTGGTATGGTAACGTAAGTCGAAAATATGGAGTGTAAACTTTTGCATTTTTTATGTGATACATGATGTTTGTCTCATTCTTTATTCCTTTCCTTTTTCCCAATCTTGGAGAATATCATTGCCGGTTGAGACACAATGGATTGCATCCTCTTAAATACTAGCACGTGTCATTCCATTTGCTCCTGAACTCTAGGAATCCCCCAGAATTCTTGTGAAACCCTCTGATGATGGCTTTACTCAGTTATGCTTGTGGATCTAGTATATACTTTAGAGAATGACTGATACATAATCACAAGTTTGGTGTAAGTGTGTAATCAATCACCCACATAAATTAAATATTCATTCAACGGTAGCTGAACCTATAAACTTAAGCCCCTCAACCAAACCGGTTTATTCAAAAGTTTTGTTTAGAAATTGATAGTAGAGGTGGAGAGGACTTAAGTGCATAAATGCAAATACTGTTAGATTAAGATATAATTGGTGTGAGTGTTTGATTGCACGTTTAAAACAAGCTTGTGATTGCACAACAGTCGTCTTCTATAGTTCATTTGAAATATACTGCTAGAATTCACCAATACTTCTGTGCGGCTTTTCCCTAGCACATTCTAGTTAGTGATATCTTGACATTGAGAAGTAGAGGCTATTTGGCTTTATGCCTTTTTCAGTCGCTATGTGTATCACGTGAAGTCCTTCATAGTACTTACAACAAGGACAATGTATCCCGGCCGTATTACTTTGCAGCGTTGAATTCTTTGCAGGGCAAAAGCAAACAAATACATATAGCTGGAATATACCCTGCGCAAGGACAGTTTGAGGTTGAATTCTTGAGAAGGCAATGAGTTGTCTCTGCAGAAGGCTTCGAAGAATCCACTTCCATCTCCCAGAATAGATGCGTTTTCGAGAGTCCTTTTGAGTTGTTCCGATGTCGGTATCTCGGTAGGCTTCCTAGGTACCTCCGGGGCATAGCGGATCGAGCAGGTTTCAGCACCTTGTATGACTATCTTGAGTCTCGGTGTCCATCTCGCTGTAGGTGGGTCAGATCAGGCAACAACAATGATAGGCACTGATACTTGATTGCTTCACTGGTTGCGCAACACGGCGTTTGGAAAGACGGTAACACGTGAGATATGGATGCATGGTGTCCGTCCGACGTCATGGGTTCTAGTGAAACAGCGCCAAAATCTCGGTAAGTGGAACACCGTCCGTCACTAGTGGTACTTGATTGCTTCATTGGTTGCGCAAAAGTTTGAATTGTCGTGTGCGTTTGTCCTTCACGGGCTTGTGGTTGGAGCAAACGACGCGCGGGTCTGTCTTGACCGTGGGGATTGGCAATCAGCAAAATATCGGAACAGGGGCTGCAGCAGAATGTCCATGTTCCATCATCCGCTGCAAGTGGCAGCGCGGGGCCCAGACGGCCGAGCACGTCGGCCCACGGGCGGGCCGACGCCGGCAGGCACGCAGCGAACCCAGCACAGGGGCGAGAGTGAGACGACGCGCGTAGAGGCAAGGCACGGCACGGGTAGCCGCAAGCCTAGCGCCCTGGCACTGGATGCTGCCTACGCATTGCACGTGAAGACAGGGGAAGAGGTGTGCATGGATCGGCCACAGGACAATGAATGGGGAGCAGCGGCACGGAAAAGAAAGGACCCCGCGCAAACGCCAGGGGCACGCCGCCAGCGCCTATCCCCCGGCCGTGGCCAGTCAAGTGCGTGCGGACACCCGCGGACATCGCCGCTGTTTGCGGGGCGGCATCGTGCGGATCGAGCCGTCGATCCAACAACACATGCCGCGAGAACGTGATCCATCGGAAGCTGCTAGCCGTCCGGGATTGTTGAGGCGGCGACGGACGTGCCGGCTCCTCCGTCCACCAAGGGAAGGGGAGATGGATGCTCCAGCCGCTGTCACCTCAAAACTGTCGCCCCCCGATGCCGGCCGCGCGCCCGTGAATCCGTGATCCGACCGGCGCAGCGCTCCCGCTGTGCGCTCCCGTTGTTTCCGCGCGCGCCTTGTAAGCCGCTGATCTGATCAGCTGCGTGCTGTGCGCGTAGTACTGGTACGTCCCCGCTATAGCGTGGCACGAGGGTGTTGGTGAATGGCAGGCAGCAGGCGTACGCTCGCACGGCGCAGAGCTTTGCACACGGTAAGTTTGCGAGCTTTATTCGATGCTGCGTCCACAGGCCAACAGTACGAGCTAGGGGCGCGGTCAGTTGCATGGCACGTCGATCATCGCGCTGGTGCACTGTTGCTACTCGCTCTGTTCGCGCAGGGACCGCGCCGGACTCTCTACTGTGCAGACCACCGCGTCGATGTCGGTTCACGGAATTGTCGATTAGCATCGCGTAGAGCGGGATTATTGAACATACGCGTGTGGGCGTAAGCCGGGGAGGGCGCGGTCACGACGAGAACACACGTATTATTGCGTGTAGCGTGTGGCATGGAAAAATAATCTGCGCGCGCGTACGCGTCTCTATCGGGTGGGCTATTGACATCCCATAACGATATGATGTCGTCAGTACTCTATATATACAAAACTGGAAATGCGTTCTTAGTAGGAAGAACACATATCAACGACAAGCGTACACGTACTAGTGGTCTAGCTAGCTCTAGTTGTATTTGTTAATCTCAGGAGATAAATAATCCACTGGAGTTTTTGTTTCTGGCGGAGTGTTTTAGGCTTATCCAGGCATTCATCAGATCTGATAGCTTCTGCGAATCCAGTTTTTTATTTTTTAACCACCCTTTGAAATCTCGCGGATAACGAGGCGCCTGGGCCGGGGACAGCAAAATGAGCATGCAGCGCATCCTAGTACGAACTCCAACGGAACCAAGAGCACGCAACTAATCGCGCGCGCGTCATGATTGATCGGATTCGTATACGTCGTACCAATCGCTTGATCATGGGTAGCGTCGCCAGCCCCATCGCCACCAGGTCCGGCGAAAGCGACGCAGCTGCTTGTTGCTCGGCTCGAAAACGAAGCGGGAATATGCCGCCCGCGCACGCGACGTCTCCACATCACCAGCGACGGCGTCCACGCGTTCACGTACTCCCAAGGCATCTTACCTCACCCTGGGCCGAGCGAGCCCCTACGGCATACCTTACCAACTCGTCAAACGGCCGAAGGAATCTGCCATTAAACAACAGAGCTTAGCCCATTCCGTTTCACGTTCCCAGCCTGCCTTTAGGTGGCCGTGAGTACTCGGGCCACGGCGTATCAAATTTAATTACACGTTAATTACATTAGAGCTATTAATTATAAAATTCTGTTTGCGCTTAATTGAAGCGAGCGAAGGGGAAGGGGGTGTCAGACACAGACGGACCTCGATCAAACGCTGCCATCAACGAGAGGCATTTTAAAATCCTTCAGCCGCGAGATTGCAGATTTCATGCGAAAACGACATGGTGGATAATTGGAACCGAATGTCGTCGAGGGGTTAAACAATTGCAAAGATTCCATTCCGTTCTTAGGTTGCCATGCTTTGCTACTTGGACTTGGAGAGTGACTGACCGACCAGCCAGCGAGTGGGTGGCCGCCGTCGTAGCCATCACCGAGAGATATTGATACGGACGCACCAAACCGCGGTTAGCGCGAAGGAATAATTGTCTCAGGCTGCGCCAGGCCCACCGCGTTTTAATTCCCAGGTTGCTTCCGTGCCCTGTTGCTCTCGCTGTTCACTTCTCTCCCCCCCCAC
>VSTD030000966.1:0-14154 GCA_008808055.3 Sporobolus alterniflorus
AAATACATAAGGCAGCGTGTGTGCGCTGCTGCGTTTGGGCGCAACTCTTGTCTCGGCTACTGTTCATCTTCTTCTTCCTCTGTTTGCTATGTGAGGTTGAGCGTCCGAGTGCTTCTCACAGCCGACGGTCGATCCCAGCAAGAGCCGACAGTCGATCCCGGTAAAAGAGCCGATGGTCGATCCCAGCAAGAGCCGATGGTCGATCCCAACAAATACAAGACAGCCCAAGACTTGGTACTAAGACTAGATCAGGAGCAAGACAATCGGCAACTCACAGAAGCTGAAATCCAGTTACATATGGAAGCGAAAGACAAGATCCTTGGCATGGTGGCAATTAAGAAGTTCAAGCTCAGATAGCGCTCGGTGGGCGATGCGAACACAAGGCTATTTCATTTACGTGCTAATGCAAGAAGGTGTCACAACCATATACATTGCCTACTACATGATGACACCCCATGCATCACGCATGAATCCAAAGCACACGCATTGGAAGCCTTCTTCTCCAAGCAATTCGGCAGACTAGAAACCAGAGGCAGCACACACTAAACTAGGACACCCTGGCCCCACACGGCATGATCTAAGTGACCTGGACAGGGATCTTATAGAGGATGAAGTCCATGCTGCAGTAATGCAGAGAGTGCCTAAGAAGGCACCCGGGCCTGACGGCTACATTGTGGCAGGTTGTTGGCAACTAGTGAACCAAGCTAGATCAACTGGTTTGCCATAGTCAAAGTGCCTTCATAAGAGGATGAAGTATACACGATAATTTTTAGTATGTCAAAGGAGCAGTAAACCATTTTCATGCAGGTAAGACACCAATGTTGTTACTGAAACTTGATATAGCAAAAGTCTTCGACAATGTCAGATGGGAGTACTTGCTCGAGGTCATGGCATAGCTGGGGTTTGGCCAGAGGTGGAGAGACATCATATCTCTGATTTGGAGCTCAATGACATCCAGAATCATGTTCAATAGACCGCCTAGAAAACCAATCAAGCATGCTAGGACCCACTCTCCTTGATTTATTTATCCTCGCAATGGACCCCCTCCAGAACATACTGGACAAGGCAACGGAAATCGGGTTGCTAACCCCAATTGGAGCTAATCCGGTTAAGATGAGAATGAGCCTGTATGCAGATGATGTCATCCTATTCATGAGGCCAATAGCTACTGACGTGACTAATTTGCATCCCTTACTGAACCTATTTGGCAAAGCTAGTGGCTTGTGCACTAATATCCTGAAATCAGAAATATACCCAATTAGATGTGAAGGCATCAACATTCATGAAATATTTGGCGATTTCCAAGCCCAGAGGGTTGAGTTTCCATGCTCATACTTGGGACTATCTCTATGTGTTGCCCGAGAAGAAGAGCAGATGAATTGTTGGAGAGAGGCGTGCTGCCAAAATATTGATTGTATTGCATTGAGGTATTGGTACATATATATAGGAGTGCCCTGCGCAATCCTAGGGAGGGCGACTGCGCAGGGGCTGGCAATTTGACCGCCTTGGGGGTGCGGTCAGACCATCCGGGGTGGCGGCGCTAGGGAAACCCTAAAACCCTGGACGCCCCACCCAGGTGGAACCACTAATGGGTTGGGCCAAGCCTCACACAGGAGGTGGTCCCAGACCCATGTACCTATAATACAATACATTTTCTAACACCTCCCCCCTCTGCGCAGTAGAAACTCTAGCCACTATGAATGTTGATACTGTACTGAAATTCTAAGAACAAAGAAGTAGGTAGACCCTTCGTGAAGATATCCGTGAACTAGGATGTCGTCGGTACGTGTAGGATGCGGACATCACCGATGGCCACGTGTTCACGCACAAAGTAGAGGTCGTTCTCGACATGTTTCCTACGCTGGTGCTAGTGAAGAGGTAGACGACGCTGATGTTGTTATAGTAGATGAGGGTGCTCTTCATCAGTGGAGCATGGAGCTCCTGAAGTAGCTGTCACAGCCAGCAGGCCTCCGCCACGCCATTGGCCATGGCGCAGTACTCAACCTCGACACTCGATCGGGAGATGACATTCTGACGCTTCAAAGACCAGGAGATGAGGTTGGCACTGAGGAACACCACGTAGCCCGAAGTGGATCGGTATGTGTCTGGGCAACCTGCCCAGTCCGCATCAGTGTAGACCATCAGCTCAGAGGAGGCAGAGCATTGTAGGGGAAGACCATAATCTAGGGTCCCCCGTAGATAGAATAGAGTGTGCTTCATGGCGGTGAGGTGAGGCTCACGTGGATCATGCATGTGGAGGCAGATCTGCTAGACGATGTAGGCGAGGTCAGGGCAGGTGAACGTCAGGTACTGGAGGGCTCCGGTGAGGCTCATGAAGTGAGTCGGATCAGTAGCAGGAGGCTCGGACTCAACGGAAACCTTGGCATGTGTGTCCACCGGCGTAAAAAATGGCTTGCAGTCCACCATGCAAGTGTGCTCAAGAATATCAAGAGCAAACGGACGCTGAGTGAGGAAGAGCTTGTCAGGCTGATGTTTTATGGAGACTCCTAGAAAATGGTGGAGGGGCCCGAGATCCTTCATGGTGAATTCCCATTTGAGAGCAAATATGGTCCGTTGCAGAAGTGTTGCGCTGGAGGCGGTGAGGACAATGCCATCAATATAAAGCAGCAAGTATATCGTATCTGTGCCGCACCAGATGACGAATAAGGAGGTGTCGGACTTGGCCTCAACAAAGCCCAAGAAGGTGATGTACGTGGTGAACCAGCTGTACCAAGCCCAAGGCGCTTGCTTTAGCCCGTATAGAGACTTATTGAGCAGGCAGACACTATTGGGCTGCACAGGATCAATAAATCTAGTAGGCTGGCTGCAGTAGACGGTCTCTGAAAGGGTGCCATGCAGGAACACATTCTTCACATCAAGCTGATGAACCGGCCAGTAGTGAGAGACGGCCAGGGAGAGCACGGTGCAGACCATGGTAGGCTTGACCACCGGGCTGAAGGTCTCATCGTAGTCGAAGCTGGGTCACTGGGTGAAGTCACAAAGGACCAAGCGAGCCTCGTACCGCTCTAAGGAACTATCAGAGTTGAACTTGTGCTTGAAAATCCATGGCACAGCGCTAGTTCAGATGTTATTGGCGATCAAGGCAGCAAACTCTTCTTCCATGGCATAGCGCTAGTTCAGATCGATGAGGGTGGCACAGACAGAGGAGGGCACCGGTGACACTGTTGATGCTGAGGTGGCCGATGGGGTAAGTCTATCGGCCAGAAGCTGGAAGCCCCGCTTTGCCCGTGTGATCATCAGATGAGGATTGATCGGAGGTCCCATCGGTATGGCCTTCGCCAGCGGCGACTGCTGATGTAGAGGCGGTGACGGTGGCTCTTGCATAGCCTGAGGGCAACGCGGGTAGGGCATCAGAGCCACGGGTGGTGCGGCTCTGGTTATAGAAGCTGGGGCCGCGTGTGGCATGGGTGTTGTTGGGAACGCCATGTGGGGCGGAGTCGAAGTCATGGGCTCCGGCGCCACCTGGGAGGCGGCCGAACTTGGTGGAGCCCGAGGGCGATGTGGGTAGGGCTCCGGAGCCGCGGGTGGTTAGCCGTGGTCGTAAATGTTGGGGTCGCACGTGCCATGGGTGGAGTCGCGCCTTGTTGGACGTAGCCGAAGTCGTGGGCTCTGACGTCGCCCGAGAGGCGGCTGAACTCAACAGAGCCCGAGAGCGATGTGAGTAGGGCTCCAGAGCTATGGACGTCATTGTACGGGGGGCGTTATGACCGCCTGGGTTCACAGTTTGGCCGCCTGCCTCTGTTCCGTGCAGGGTCGGACCACCAGCCATGGCCAATGGTGGAAAGCCCAGCGGAACACATGGCGTCAGCAGAGGAGCGGGCATGGGAGCAACACCGGGAGAGTCATCCTATAGAAAGATATTTAAATCATTAGTTAGACGGGGTGAGGCAGTGAAGGGAAAGACTGCCTCATCAAAAATAACATGTTGGGAGACGATGATGTTGTTGGTGGAGAGATTGAGACACCGATAACCCTTGTGATTGGTGATGTATCTGAGGAATACACAACGAGTGGACCGAGGGGCCAGTTTGTGAGCATCTTGTGCTGAGAGGTTGGGATAGCAAACATAGCCAAAAACGCGCAAGTGCTCATATGAAGGTGCGGCACTGTGAAGAGCAACATACGGGCAGGGGGCGCTGATTGCCTTGCAGGGAAGGTGATTCAGCAGATACGTAGTAGTGTGGAGTGGTTCGACCTAGTAGCGAGCCGACATAGAGGCTTGAAACAGTAGGGAGCGGAGCATATTATTGATGGTGCGAAGAGAACGCTCGGCTTTGCCATTCTGCGGAGAGGTGTATGGGTAGGACATCTGCAGGACAACCCCACTGGAGGCAAAGAATGCATGGGAGGAGGCATTGTTGAACTCACGACCGTTGTCACACTAGACAACTTTGGTGGTGCGGCTAAACTACGTGGAAACAAAGGCAACAAAATTTGACAATGTGGGAAAAGTGTCAAATTTAATGCGCAAAGGAAAAGTCCACACAAAAGAAGAGTGATCATTAAGGATAACCAAATAATATTTGCACCAGAAATACTGACAATTGGTGAGGTCCATAAATCACAATGGATTAAGTCAAAATTATTATCTGCACGAAAGGCAGAACTAACAAAAGGTATGCGGGTAAGACGACCTAATTGGCAAGCGTGGCATAAATCATGTGTTTGCCTAGAGCAAATGCCGCTAGAAGCATTGGTCAGCTTAGACATAGTGTCAATGCCAGGATGACCAAGACAACGATGCCAGATGGAGGCCGATGCAACTAGGGCTGTAGGAGCAGTAACAAATGACAAGGGAGTGGAACGCGATGGCAAGCACATGGTGTAGAGAGGCCCCAAACTATCACACCTAGTGATCATATTCCTGGTAGAAAGATCCTTCACAGAAAAGCCAAAAGGGTCAAACTCCATAGAACACCAATTGTCAGTATTAAAGAGACGAACAGATAATAGATTTTGAATAATATCGGGGGTGACAAGAATATTATTAAGGTAGAACAGAACGGGAAGGGTCGTGTTACCTACTGAGGTAACCATGAGAGAGGATTCATTCCCCACAATGATAGATGAAGGATTATTAATATGAGGAGGGCGGATATAAGTTAAGTTACCAACATCAGAAGTGGTGTGGTTGGAGGCGCTGGAATCAGCCACCCAATCGGTGACTTCAGGAGGGACCATGGACATGGTGCTGAAGGAATTGGCCAGCGACTGTTGATCCCACGAGCCCATCCATGGGGACCAAGTCGCCAAAGCCGGAGGAGCTAGAGCCTGCTGTTGATCGAGATGGGCGGGGAGGGGCGCAAGCGGTGGAGTGCAGGGCGCCCCGACCTGTAGGGGGGGCAATAGGGAAGGTCCCTGACCAGCATAGCTTGCGGACACAGGTGAGGCTACTGGGCACCGACCCCCACCCCCGGAACCGACCACATTTGAATAGTGCTAGTCCCGGGGTTGAAGAAGCAGGGCCACGAACCCTTGGTGGCAGAGGTGTTGGTGGAGATACTGCCGCCACCGCCGCCGCCGTTGCGCTTGTTGCTAGTATTCTTCTTCTTGCCATAATGTTGTTGCTATTAAGGGTGTTGTTGAGGCAGTTGCTGTCCTAGCGGGTGTTCTTGCCCATCGGTGGAGGAGGAAGACAATGGGGCTTCTACGCGGCGCAGAGGGCGGTGGGGCGGGGGTAGCTGTCTGCATCCCCTAAGTTCCCTGCTGGATTTCCTCCAGGCAAAGGTCATCGAGCACCTTCTGGAATGACGGGAAGGGAGTCGCGTGTGTGAAGATGGCACGAATGTGTTCAAAGTTCTTGTTCAACCCACGTAGGATGTTCAGCATGAGAATACGGTCGGTGATGTCGAGACCGAGATCGGCGAGGGAGTTGATGAAGCACTTCATCTTTCGACAGTAATCATTGATGCTGAGGTCACCCTAAATGAAGCTCCAAATGGTGGAGTCGATGTGGAGGGCGCGAGTCTCATGGTTGCCGAGGAAGTGCTTCTCCAGTTCCAGCCATGCGTCGTGAGCTGTGTGGCCGTGTTATCAGACAACGTCCTACTGGTCAGGGGAGATGGTGCCCCAGATCCCTAAGTTGACGACGCTATCCATCTGGTCACAAGCAGGAACACCAACGGACGTGGTGTCTAGCAGCACATGATAGGAGAGAGAGTAACGCATGAGGGTGAGCAGGACGTAGTGCGTGGAGAAGAGGTACAGTGTGACCGAGATGTGAGAATGGATGTTCTGAACGCCAATGGCCTGGACATGAATGTTGGCGATGATGGCAGCCTCATAGTCGCCGTCCGACGGAGCAGCGCGACTGGCGGGGGCCGGGGGTGGCATAGGTGAAGGATGCTCGATCAGGGCCGCCGCAGCTCGAGCCTCCTCAAAGAGGACGGCGGTCGTGCGCTGCTCATCCTCGAGTAGCGCGGTGGCAGCAAGAACCCAGACCCAGGCGGTGTCATACTTCTTCTTTGTGTCGTCGGCAGTGGCGACCATGGCGTCAAGTTTCTGCCGGAATTCGACGGCCTCAGCAGCCTGGTGGGAGTCATCAGTGGCCATCAGAGGTGGTGTCACGGTGCATAGGGAGGCAGCGCAGTCATTGGAGAGACAATGGAAGGAGAGAGGGCGGCAGGCCCCTAGGGTTTGAGAGAAGCGGAAACAAAAAAGAACCTAGGCTCTGATTACCATGTTGGAAAGAGGCGTGCTGCTAAAATATTGATTGTATTGCATTGAGGTATTGATACATATATATAGGATTACCCCTGCGCAACCCTAGGGAGGGCGGCTGCGGAGGGGCTGGCGATCTGACTACCTTGGGGGCGCGGTCAGACCGCCCAGGGTGGCGACGCCAGGGAAACCCTAAAACCCTAGATGCCCCACTCGGGTGAAACCGCTAATGGGCCGAGCCATGCCTCACGCAGGAGGTGGTCCCAAACCCATGTATTTATAATACAACACATTTTTTAACATGAACAAATTCTGATTGATAAGGTAGCTGGCAAGCTGCCTAAGTGGAAGGGTAAACTCCTTAACAAGTCAGGTATGGCAGTTTAACCGTGGTAAATTCTATTCTCTCGACGATTGTCCTTTAACATATGACTGTATTTCCATTATCTAGGTGGGCAATCAGAAGAATCAACAAGATTAGAACAGGCTTCTTATGGCATGACTCAGAAAATGCTTGAGCTGGCCACTGCCTTGTAAATTGGCAAAGAGTCCAGCGACCGAAGAGGCTTGGGGGTCTAGGAATTCTAGATCTTGTAACATTCAACTCAGCATTGAGGCTTCGTTGGCCCTGGTATAAGTGGACATACCAACACAAGCCTTGGTCACAAATGCAGGTTCAATAGAGTGAAACTAAAACTGCCCTCTTCAACACCTGCACGGATATCACGGTGGGCAATGGTCAGGCGATCAAATTCTGGCCGGATCGCTGGTTGCATGGCAGAGCACCAAAAGACCTAGCACTAGACTTATACATATTGGCGTCGAGGAAACATATCACGGTGGCCCAAGCCATGGCTGATGGTCGATGGAAGCGAGGGCTTCAAAGAATCACTTCCACACAAAAACTCAACCAGTTTGTCCACCTTTGGATGTTGTTACGGCAATGCCAGCTAACCGACCAAATGGACAGAATCTGATATGGGTTGTCAACCGGTTCCTATTGGGCTGGTGGGTACTGTAGCAGCCCACCACAGTAGCGGTGGCTAGGGTTATGGTTAGGAGGTTGCTTAGGCCTCAAGTCTCCCTCCACTTATAAAAGGTGAAGACATCATCTGTATTCGGCAGACAAGGAAGAAGAAGACTAGGTCTCTCTCTTCCTGTGTCATGGCATGAGGCCCCCGGTGCCTAGGTCTAGCCAGTCCACAACAATTTGGTATCAGATTCGTCCCAGCGCATCACCGCCATGGCCGACGTCGTCGATCCTGTGACCACCACCACCTTCACCAAGAAGATTGACTGCATCATCACCGAGTTGGACCTCATCAACCGGCAACCGAATATTCATGACCACTGCATCACAGAGATGGAGTGGCGGGTGTCGTTACTAACCAGATCAGTATCATCATCACCTAGCAGTCAGATGAAGTCGTTCCTACCCAGGTCGATGCCGCTGCTGCCTCCTCCTCACGTGGCGTCGCTGCTGCCACCCAACGCCCATGCAGCGCTGCCGCCGCCTCCTCATGTGACCGCACATCACCCTCCTGGCCGCTTCCCTGCCTCCAACGCAGCTCTGCCTCTTGACATACAGCGCCCCTATGCCCCCAACATCGCACGACGCATCCTCGTCGATCCGCTCCATGGACAGCGTGACGGTGATGCTCTGACTCCTCGCCACCTGCTGCATCTTCGCGCATCGCTGCTCGACACGCCACTGCGACACAGCGCTATAGCAATTTTTGTACCACCGTCGCCGTCTCTTCGCGGGGTGCCGTCGCTAGCACCCAACGCTTGACCGCCACCGCCTCCTATTGCACCCAAGTGCCCACCGGCGACGCTGCCTCTTGCTCTGACATCCGACGCCGCTGCCTTTGGGCCCGATTGGATCGGGAACACCGCAACAGACTCCTGATCGGGAAGTCCTGTGCGGCTCGGCTCTCCTTCGCGGCTCAGCTTTCCTGCGCAGCTCAACTCTACTACGCCAGCTGGGCTCGGCTGCACTACATGGCTCAGCTCACTTTTTTCTGACTCGGCTGGGCTCAGTTCTCCAGGCATGGCTCGACTCATAATGGCTCTCCAACCTATGATTTGTGCTATCAAGATGCAGCAGCAACTTCTATTGAAGCTGCCACCCCTGACACCGAAGTTGCCGACTCCATCACTGTCCTCACCAGCCCCGTCGCCACCGACAACAACATCCTTCTCTGGCGTCACCATGGGCTTCTCCTTTTGGACGACGACAACAACACCCGCGTCTCTGCTCCCCACCTCGGAAAGATCTCACCGTATCAGTGCCCTGAACTCCAGTGGCGACATGTCACCATGGTTTGCACTGGGAAGGAAGATAATGGATATCGAACCACCCTGTTGGTTTGGGACCCAGGTTGAGGAGTGGCATTTGTTCGGCCGCGAAGAAGTGTTGCAGTCCACATGTCACCATTGTGAAGTGAGTTGTGTCTTCAATTGTCCAAGAATAAGTTAAGCCGAGATGTAAAAGGCTTAGTGTTGGAGTCTTTTCTTAACTTAGTTTTAGAGTCAGTCATATTTAGTGCAGCTCGTGGCGAGCTGCTTAGAAGGAAGGGTGAAATGATATGGGTTGTCAACTGTTCCCTATTGGGCCGACGGGCACTGTAGCAGCCTGCCACAGTAGCGGCGGCTAGGGTTATGGTTAGGAGGTTGCTTATGCCTCAAGTCTTCCTCCATCTATAAAAGGTGGAGGCATCATCTGTATTCATCAGACAAGGAAGAAGAAGACTAGGTCTCTCTCTTCCTGTGCCGTGCCCTGAGACCCCCGGTGCCTAGGTCTAGCCAGTCCACAACAGAATCACTTGGTGATTTAGCCCGGATGGCAAATACTCTACATGTTCAGCGTACATCATGCAGTTTCTGGGAGCTTACGCTGACTTTGAGTGGGATCAAATATGGAGGCTGAAGGCCGAGGCTAAATGCAGGTTCTTTAGTTGGCTAAATGCAGAGTAGGGAAAATTTAGGAAACATGACATCTCAACTATGCTATGTCCATGCAGAAACGGCGCTCCATTTGATTGCACAATGTGCCTACTCCTGGAACATTTGGCATCACCTTGCTGACTGGAGTGGGCTACAATGGCATACAGCGCCAACACTCGGTTACAGACGGTTGAAGACGTAGTGGCGAGATATGACCATGCAGGGGCACCAAGGACAACGCGAACAGCAAGACAGGCTTCAGAAGTTGGTTTGTATAGCGTAGAACATATGGAAAGAGGGTTGTCGAAGGATCTACGATCAAAAGGTTCTCCCAGTAGCTCAGCTAGCAACAGTCATCAAGATGGATGTGCAGCAATGGCACATAGCATGGGGCAGTTCATTAACAACCATAGATAGCTCCTAGGATTGTTCGAATAACGTTTGTTACCTTTTTCGTTTTCTTCTGATTGTACTAAGTTGTATATATGCGTTTCTATAGGCTTTGTTGGACTATAGCATAAGAGACTTCCTCATCCCTTTCATATCACATGGGTTTTATAGTTGGACTGGCAGATGAGGTGCCGTCTAGCATGATATCAGAGTTGAGCTCTTGGGTTCAATTCCCTCCGGGCACGTAACTTTTCGCTGTGTGTATTTCACCATCACTAGTATCTACTGGGCCCGTAGGTACGACCGCGTCTAAGTGGGAGCAGGCAGCGTCAACAACCACGACTCGCACACAGGAGGGGGAATATTGGACTATATCATAAGAGACCTCATCACCCATTCCATATCACCTAAATTTTATGGTTGGACTGAGAGAGAGGTGCTGTCTAGCAAGCTTAATAAAATGGCGGAACACCCGCCACTTGCATTTTTGAAAAAAAATCATTGTTTTGTCTCCCCAACTGATCGGCCGACCCACGGGAAAAAAATTCTATAGGATCTGGGTCTTATATAACACTGTACGACCCTGCTCTCCATTTGTCACGTAGATATAGTACACATTTCAAAGTAAGTTATTCAGATGTTCAAATTTAAAATCATATGTACTGTGTCCACGTGCCAAATGAAGAGCTGAATCATACAGTGTTATATATGACCCGGGTCCTATAGAGCTATTTATCCCTTCCTGATATGCCGACCCACAGTAGTAGGGGCATTGATCCCCACCTGTCAGGTCAGGCCCACACACGGTAAGGCCAGTAATGCACATCAAAGATTAATAGATTTTCACGGTACTCTTAACTTATCATTTCCATATAAAAATATTGTATGATAATGAATGAAAAATACATATTTCACTCACTTATTATAAATTAATAAATATTTTTATGATTAAAATGTCTAATCTATTATTGTTTTAATGAATAAATATATTGTGTTCTCAGTATATTTACAAGTTCTAGCCGGGATAATGAGCACGTAGGCCTTCTAGTTAAGATAAAAAAATGAAAACAATTGTTACCTTTTTCGTTTTCTTCTGATTGTACTATGTTGTATATATGTGCTTCTATGGGCTTTATTGGACTAAAGTACAAGAGACTTCCTCATCTCTTCCATATCACATGGGTTTTATAGTTGGACTGGCAGATGAGGTGTTGTCTAGCATGATATCAGAGCTGGGTTCTTGGGTTTAATTCCCCCCGACTACGTAACTTTTCGCTGTGTGTATTTCACCCTCACTAGCATCTACTGGACCCGCAGGTGCAACCGCATCTGAGTGGGAGCAGGCAGCATCAACAGCCACGACTCGCATATAGGAGGGGGAATGTTGGACTATAGCATAAGAGACCTCCTCACCCGTTCCATATCACCTAAATTTTATTTTTGGACTGAGAGAGAGGTGCCGTCTAGCAGGCTTAATAAAATGGTGGAACACTTGCCACTTGCATTTTTGAAAAAAAAATCATTGTTTTGTCTCCCCAACTGATCGGCCGACCTACGGAAGAAAAATTCTATAGGATCCGGGACATATATAACACTGTATGACCCTACTCCTCATTTGTCACGTAGACATAATACACATTTTAAAAGTAAGTTATTTAGCTGTTCAAATTTGAAATCATATATATTATGTCCATGTGGCAAAAAAAGAGCAGGGTCATACGGTGTTATATAGGACCCGGATCCTATAGAATTCTTTTCCCAACCCACGTGTAATAAGGCCATTTATCCCTTCCTGAAATGCCGACCCACAGTAGTAGGGGCATTGATCCCCACCTGTCAGGTCAGGTCCACACACGGTAAGGCCAGTAATGCACATCAAAGATTAATAGATTTTCATGGTACTCTTAACTTATCATTTTCATATAAAAATATTGTATGATAACGAATGAGAAATACATATTTCACTCACTTATTGTAAATTAATAAATATTTTTTATGATTAAAATGTCTAATCTATTATTGTTTTAATGAATAAATATATTGTGTTCTCAGTATATTTACAAGTTCTAGCCGGGATAATGAGCACGTAGGCCTTCTAGTTAAGATAAAAAAATGAAAACAATTGAAATACGGTTGTAGTGTGTCATAGACGACCAGAGGGCCCAGAATCGTACTGTGCTTGAGAGACAAAAACATGATTTTGTTTGTGTGCTGTAGACGATACAATGTTTTTTTTGTTGGTGTGCTCCACAGTCAAGAAGGGTCACTACTGCAAAATGTCTCTGCAGTGGTGGGGGTGTCCGACTTTAATAGCGGACATCTTATGATCCATGTCTAGAGCGACTCATCGGTGATATCACCGAACCGCTCATCACTATTGTGGACCTCAATAGCAATGATTTTGGGTGACATCATATCTTTACCCGTTGCTATTATGATCATTTGGTAGCAACCACGAGCCACCATAAACGTCGCACGAGCCCGTTGCTACTCAGGGCCGTAGCAGTGACGGCTATTAGAGTGATATCACCTGGGACTGTTGCAAGTAAAGGGTCACAACAGCGACTTCCCGATTAGTCCCACCTCACTCGCACAAAGTGGAACCGACTCACATAAGTACTTGCTAACAACTAGCAAATTGTGGTGCCAACCAAAGATAGATGAAATTAATTTCTCGTCTTTCCGTAGATACCATCATTTTTTTAGAGCCTACTGTGACCGGGCCTGCTTGCATATTACTGGATGTATCCTTTGAGCAGCCTCGATCGATTGCATGTCTTTCCCACCTCGCTCACCATGTTAAATAGTTTCATATTCGGTCCTCTTGTCAGAGACCCAAAGCAGCGATGGGCACAAGATGATATCACCTGGGCCTGTTGCTACTAAGGGTCATAGCAATGACCTCCTGATTAGTTTCATAGCCGGCCCACTTGTCAGTGACCCAAAGTAGCAACGGTCGCATTGACATAGGTGGTCCGTTGCTACCTAGGGCCACAGTTGCGACGGGCACTCGGTGATATCATCCTGGGCCGTTGCTACTAAGTGTCACAACAGCGACATCCCCATTAGTTTCATCTCGCTCGTAGAAAGTGGGATTGTCCTACAAAAGTATTTGCTTATATCAAATGAATTGAGGAGGTGGCTCCCACCGATACAACAAAATGATTTCTGGTGTTTCAGTGGGATTTATCCTCTCCATTTTTATGCCTTTAATTAAGTAAAATGCAGATACGCCTCCTTATTAGTCCCACCTCACTCGCCGAGCTTGCAAGAAGCCATATTAAAAAGTTTCATACAAACATTAGTTTCATACAACACCATGGAGAAATTGGTCCTCACCATATAGGGTATCATGATGTTGCTGGATGGTTTAATGTCACAAAAGACCCCGATGCAAATCGTTAGTACTTGTGGCTTGTGAAGTCAGTTTCTCAACGGTTTATTTTTTTAAATGATGTATATTTCACTTTTATCGTTAGTAGCAACGGGTCTAGTGACGTCAACAAATGTCCATTGCTTCCTGATTGTTTTGGTGCCATCTTTTGCCACCAGACTTTTGGGCTTGCCAAAATCGAGACGCCCGTCGCTACTTGTCGGGCCTGCTTGTCAGTCACCCAATGTAGTAACGGGTATGAATCATCGGCCCGTTGCTACTGTGAATTTGAAGCGTCGTGACCCATTATCTAGGCATCTCTTCCAATATGCTACTGATGACAGCTATAAATGGCACTGGAGCACCGTTCGCTCTCTCTCATTAAACCGACCACTCTCTCCCTCTCTCTAAACTCCCTCTTCTCCAAAGAATGGCATCCAACGACAATGACAAGCACAAGATGGAGGAGGAGGAGGAGTCCTCGACAGCGAGGAAGTGCCTGTGGCACACCGACTATGGCGGCGGTGTCGATGACTCCTCTGACTCTTCTGACTAGCTGGAGGAGGAGTCACCAGAGGAGGAGCCAGAGGAGGAGGAGGAGACGGAGGAGGAGGTCTCCTCGGAGGAAATGTGCATGAACCAACTCGACACCTCTGAGGAGAAGCTGTATGCCAGGCGCGCCCATGGCTACCTCTTCGGCGATGATGGCAGCACTCCCTTGATGTTGCCTAACACACCACCCACACCGGAAAGTCGTCGGTGCT
>VSTD030000968.1:0-14146 GCA_008808055.3 Sporobolus alterniflorus
AAATTTGAACAGAACCCAGGGGTCTTGGTTTAAATCTCTGGAATTTAACAGGATAAAGAATTATTTTTATATAACAAAACCGGTGGACCGGGTGCACTGGTCCGATGGACCACGACCGGGCGGTGGTTCACGGGTCCATGGTGGACCACGGGCGGCGGCAGTCGAAAGGCTCTCCGAAGCACGGGCTTGGGGTCGCTCCGGTGAGTGGAAGCTCACCGGCGATGGGGGAAAAAGGAAGAGGAAGCTTCGGGGGTTCCTACCATGGGTGAGGGTGGGCGGTGCGGTGCCGGAGGGAGGACGGCGACGGTGGACCGTAATAGCGGCGGGTTGGAGCTCGGTGGGGGCGACTGGAGTCATGGAGAGGTGAAACAGAGAGTGGGACGAGGTGCGGTGGGGTGCTACGGTGCTAGGAGCTCCTTTTATAGGGCCGGAGGATGGGAGGGTAGGCGGTGCGGTGAGGGGAATGGCCGGCGGCGGAGGTGCGCTATCAAGGCCTTCAAAACTTTGGTTTTGGGAGGGGAAAGGAGGGGTGAGTGGGGAGTGAAGAGGGGGCCAAAATACGGCGCCGTTTCTGGGAGAGGATGGGTCATCGAGGCGGCGGGAGCGTGCAGGGGAGGTGGCGGCGGCGGCGCCCGGTCAGGCTTCCGGAGGAAGAAGACGACCAGGCTCACTGATAGTGTGGGCCCGCCTGTCAGTGAGGGGGAGGCGACGGGGCAGGCTGGGCCAGAAAGGAAAGGACGAGGTGGGCTGCGGCTGGGCTGGAAAGGAAAGGAGGAGGCCGGGCCGAAATCGTTGCTCGGGCTGAAATCCAAAAGAGTAAAAGAAAATTAATTTTAATTGATTTTTGGATTAAAATAGGATTAGAAATTGAATAAAGGGATTCTGGTGGTAGAAATATTTGGGGAAAATTCCCAGAAAATTTGGGAAGGCAAGAATGGGGACTTGAGTGAATTTTGGAGCACAAGAATTTGAGGAAAGAAGTTCTAGGCTTCGAAGGATTTGGACATGGATATAAATAATCAAATTTACATCAAGACTTTAAACGGAAGAATTTTAAATTGATTAAGAAAAATATTTTGAAGCGGAAAGTAAATCTTTTCAAAAATCGAGATCGACCTAGGGCTTAGAAATAAAAATATGCATGACATGAAATGCAATCTTATCAATTTATTATTTAGGTGAAATGCATTAATTGGCAAGTTTTATATTCTTATGAAAATTAGGATGGTACAGTACCAAGGGCTCCAGCAATCATATGATTTTTAAATGACATGGCAAAGCTACGGAGAAGAAAAGAGAGGAAAGCAATATCATGTGTACATAAATATAGTTCACTAGTTGATAACCCTGCGTGATGCTACAAAAATTCAAAATATCTTTTTACGTGAATTCACATGCCGATACGTTATTCGGGAAGTGAAAGAGGGTCGGCTAGTTCATCACCATGGGTGTCGTTGTGTGGAGAGACGATGGGCGTGGGATGGCGGTGAAAAAGGGAACGATGAGGGCGGGTGGAGCTCTAATGGCATGGTGCTCTGGCTAAGGAGGAGGCCAAATAGAGACGCAGTTGAGTGGTGGGGAGACTGGTCAAGGTTGAGAAGACATTTTCAAAGCAGTGCAGGGTGAGAGTCGGGCTGTCCGGGGAGGGTGGCCGACAGCGGTGGTGTGGGTTCAATGCTTCAGTTTTGACTCGAGAGGGGCGGCAACTGGACGAAATGTTGCTGAAAGATGAAGCGGAGGTAACGAGCTCATCTTGACTCCATGGGAATGAAACGTGACACGACGCGGTGGCGTGGTGACATCGGCTAGAGGAGAGGTGACACCGGGGAGGGGAAAGGGAGGAGATGACGCTAGTTGGGCTGACACGAATCTTGCTAGGCAGAAAATGAAGAAAATTTACGCAGTCGATTTAGTTGCTACAAATGGATGGTAAAGATTTAAAGCATGATGAGTTAATTTAATTTTTTTTAAACATATGCAAGTGAGATCTACTTTTGTCCATCTGAAAGCATGGAACACAATGGTGAAAATGGATATCATATGAGTGAGATAAATCATTTTAATGTTTTGTTATTATGTAAATTTTATGGCAGATTATGTTGGATGGATGCCGCGTGGCAAGATCTGAATGGATGCTGATGTGGATATCTTACATATTAAGAGAATTGGTTTAAATGACACTTAGTGAATCTTATCTATATAGTTAGAATAGATTTGAGCACGAGTTTTCTTAGGCTAGAAAACCATAATTGTTCACACCATATGAAAAATATGTTTTAAGGATAATTGCTCACACCAGATGAAAACAACAGGGCAGTCAGTCTTCAAATTATCAATATGATATTATGAACAGGGAGTGGTCTTAGATATTGTTCTTTGTCTCCTTTGTTGAAAAATAAATTCGTTGGAGAAAGTGCCAAATCAATATCCATTATTAAAAAGAAGATTGAGAAAAGTAATGGAAGTTTACCATTCCAACCTGCAATAGGTTGCAGTACAGGAAATCTGATAATTTTTGGCGGCATAAAATTAGGGAAAGGCCGCCAAAAATAGTTTATTTTTGATAATTTTTGACCTTGCCATTGAAAATAGTTTATTTTTAATGATTTTCGTAGACCAAATAATTTTCACGGTGATTAATCTTTCTTTTTGGTAGGAAAAACCGCCAAAAATAAGAATTTCCTTATTTTTGGTGGCTAGAAAAAACCACAGAAAATATGAAATTTCTTATTTTTGGCAGCCAGAAAATGCCGCTGGAAATAAAAAATCTTCTTTTTGGCGGCTAGAAAAAGATGAAAAATAAGTATTATTTTTGAAATAATGTTTTCCAGGGTTAAGAATAACCCACAATTTTAATTTATATAGATTTATCATATACACAACAAATATTACATATAATACACATTCACATTAATTGGATCACATATTATCAATTACAAACACAATAGCAAGTCCAGAAACACAATAAGAGAAGTTTCGTGTCCATAAACACAATACGAAGTCCATATAATACAAAGTCCAAATAAATCATCTATAGACAAGTTCTAAACGAGTTTAGATCATCACTTGTCTCAATTACATGTTCAGAGGATCATTGGAGTTGTGGCCGCTACCGCCGCAGGCGTAAAGTCTGTTAGTTAATGAAGTCAATATGCAGTACATCCTGTAATAAAGAGCAAAATCCACCATGAGAGAACAAATATGAGTTCAACATTAGAAGTAACAAAATGAATTTAGCTATTGACAGCCCCTCGCTAGGAACTCCTAACCCTGCTGGTGGATTTGGTAGATGTCTACTACTGAACCCTGGTTGACCTAGTTACAATGGGATAAATTAAACTAGAATGCACAAAAGTTTGGCATATTTAACTAGAATCACCAAAGTTTAGCTAGAATGCACCAAGTTTACCATATTCAACTAGAATGACAAATATTTAGCTAGAATGTACGAAGTTTAACATATTCAACTAGAATGAACCAAGTTTAGCTATAATGGATCAAGTTTAGCATATTGAACTAGAATTGATCAAATTTAGCTAGAATGGATCAAGTTTAGCATACCCAAGTAGAATTGATCAAGTTTAGCTAGAATAGATAAAGTTTAACTAGAATGAACTAAGTTTAGCATATTCAACTAGAATGGGCCAAGTTTAGCATATTCAACTAGAATGGGTCGAGTTTATGTAGAATGGACAAAATTTAGCATATTAAACTAGAATTGACCAAGATTATCATATTCAACTAGAATGTATCAAGTTTACTTAGAATGTACTAAATTTAGCATATTCAACAAGAATTGACTAAGTTTACACTAGAATGGATCAAGTTTAGCTAGAGTGGACCAAGTTTAGCATATTCAAGCAGAATGGACCAAGTTCAGATAGAGTGCACAATGCTGGGGGCGAGCCTTTGGTGCCACACGATGGGTACCCGCAATGAGCCCCATGAGTCGGTCTTTCGGTTCAGGATGTTTTTGTTCACTCAAAAGAAGTGTCTGCCAAGTTTTGTAGGGAAGCGTTGGTGTCAGAGGTCTCTAGGTGGAGGTTGCGAACAACCAGTGGAACAGAGGCCGGCGAGACATCATGTGCGGAGGCCAAGAGCGGGAGGCAATGTCCCGACGATCGAATGAAGGTTGCCACATGGACGTTTGCACATGGCGGCACCTTATTGGAGCATCAAAAAGTGGTCCTATAATGTAATAGTCTAGACTACCACCTTGACCATGCACTCTATTGGTAGGGTAGGTAGTTATAGACATTTATGGCATTGTAGTAAGACCCTCAATCTCCCACTATAAATAGACCCGCACAGGCACCCAGCTCAGTGCGGTTCAAAGGTGAGCAAGATTTTTGTGCCCCTCACCATGTGTCTCATTTTTAGCTTGTACTTTCTATAGTTACATTTCCTCGTTGGTGTTCACTAGCCCTCGGCTATCAAATGTCAACATTGGAACCCACCGTACTTGTTAGCGCAAAAAAATCCCATGAAACTTCACCCAAAAAGAGACTCGCGAGGGAGCTTCCGGCCGAAGACTCGACCCAAGAGGCCGGAGGTCAAGTACTTACCACCGCTGAAGCAAACATCCCAAACACGCAAATACTCAAAACAGCCCAACCACACATTTTCATAGAGTCCCATGCCATACCCAACGTGGCCAGGAGGCCCGAAGGCCCAATAGGGCAGCCATCGACCCAAATGGAGGCATTCACCACTGATGCCGCCATTCCAAACCCTTACCCTTCATCATCGAGGCAACACCAGCTCCACAATCAAGACCTACACCAGCAGACTAAAACCCTAGAAGACATGCAACAAGATTCCAAGGAAGAAATCGAAGCTATCGTTGAAGATGAGTTGGTGCGCCTTCGCCGAGAGAACGAACGCCTTCGCCTAGTGCAGTAGAAAATGGTTAGATGAAGGGCGGTTATGAAAAGAGCTCAAATCATGCGATAGCAGATTGAGCAGGAAAGAGCAACACAAGCCTAGCTGTAGCGAGCTATAGAATCCCTTCACCAGCAGGAGCAGGAACCCTCAACACAAGAGCCTTCATCACATCAGCCTTCGCCATAACAACAAACCAAGTCACAGCAGCCATAGAGGCAGCAACACTATCCAGCACAGGGCATCATTGATAACAAGTGTCCTCTGGCCGACATCTTGCAACTGGCCCCATGGTCCCCTCAATACAGAGCAGTACCTCTGCCAAAATACTAAGGATAGTCAGACCCCCGCAAGCTCCTCATGTGTTATGAGGCTGGAATAGCCTTGGCTGGGTGAGATAATACAACCCTCACCAATTCATTCATTATATCACTCAAGAACGCAGTAGCTAACTAGTACGCAAGACTGCAGCCAAGATCTATCACATACTGGGGATAGTGGAAAGAAAAGTCTCTTGTCAATTTCCATGGCTTCCAAGCAAACCTCAGTACCGAGGAAGATTCCTGTCATGCCAACAGTATGAAAGAGAAACGCTGTCAGATTTCTTCTGAAGGTTTCTTCATCTCAAAACGCAGGCTCCGAAGGTCTCTAATGACCAAGTCATAACACAATCTCTGAAAGCACTCCATGTCAGCTAGCTCCACAACTATTTAGAAAGAGAACACCCAGAAACACACGAGGAGTCATATGACAACTTCCGAAAGTTTATCAGGTCGAAGGTGCTATACTTCCGCAAGCTAGATCAACAAAGGAAAGACCCCAAGGAGAATGAAAGCTCAAAGCCCACCAAATATAGCAAAAGTAGAGAGAGCATAACAAATTTCGACATCCCACACATGCAAATCCACATCATCGATTCTGATGGATGCGGACCACCAGAGAACTGGGAGAAAATTTTTGGACCTCCGCAGCCAGAAAATGGGAATAGGACTTTCAAATCTAAAAGAGATTGTCACCACCCTAGAGGTAGCTACACGAACTGAGGGTGAAGTTGGGGTCGAGGCCAGGAGAGACCTGTGTATGGCATGTATGATGAGAGAGATACAAATCATAGGACAAGGGAATGCCCCTTCTTTCTAGAGTCCAAGAAGAAAATGATCCAAAAGCAAAACCAACCATAGAATCCTCCCCCGGCCAAAGAAATCAACCATACATCCCACTGGCACAAAACATTGCAATCATCATCCTCAAATCAACCTTCATACCAACACTCCAATTCCCATTCAGAATACCAATCCAACAACCACAGATGTTGGTCGCCATATTACCAACCATACAATTGCACCCCACACACAAGCCAAACTCACACAGCCCAACCCACCATCACCTACCCTTCGCCGCCACTGCGAACACCATATCCCATAATAAACTCCCAAACAATTCAGCCAAAATCAGAGCCTAATTCACTGCACCCCCATCACAGCTCTAGGAATCCCTACAACAAGGCACCAACTTCCCAACCTTCAGAACCATCCATAGAATCACCGGAGGCTCCAACTTGAATTTCGAAAACAAAAGGCAGAAACGAGAGTACTACCATCAAGTCAGTCATGTGGCGGTTGAAGGCCAAATCATGCAAACCAAATGGTCACACATGCCTCTAACATTCACTGAGGTTGATACCAAGCTCGTATCCTTCCCACACATAGATGCAATGGTAACCACAACACACATCGATAAATGGAATGTCACAAGAGTACTGGTTGATAATGGTAGTCAGACAGAAATCCTATTCTTCTCGCCCTTCGATCAAATGTGCTTCAACAGAAAACAATTGAAAGAAGAGACTAAGCAAAAGAAGAGATTTGTTAGGACAATAATGATTTCTCAGGATTTGTCACAAAAAGATGAGACTGAGCTACTTTCATTCCTCGACAAGAACATCGATGTCTTCGCATGACAGACGTCCGACCTCACGGGAGTCAGGAGAAGTATAATCGAACACAGGCTTGAAGTGAACCCCTCCGCAAAACCAAAATGGCAAAAGCTTCACAAGATGTCCGATGAAAAAGTCATCGTAGCAAAGTCAGAGGTTTAGAGGCTGCTGGATATAGGGTTCATATGCGAGGTCCAATATCCAAGCCGGCTAGCGAACGTTGTGATGGTCAAGAAAAATAACGGCAAGTGGAGAATGTGTACATGCTTTACCGACCTCAACAAGTGTTGTCCGAAGGATGATTTCCCGCTTTCAAGAATTGACAAGGTGGTAGACTTTGCAGTAGGCTGCGACATAATCGCATTGTTAGATGGTTTTTCTGGGTACCATCAAATCTTGCTCCACAAAGAGGATGAAGAAAAAAGAAGCTTCATAATGACTTTCGACACCTATTGTTACCTCAGGATGCCCAAAGGCCTCAAGAATGTCGGCCCTAGATTATGAAGAATGATGAAGGCCATCATCAAAGACCAAATGTAGAGAAATGTTTTCACCTACATTGATGACATTGTGTTGGCAAGCAGAAAGAAAGTAACACAGATAGATAACCTAGCTGAGACCTTCACCAACATGGGCAGAGCATAGCTAAAGCTAATCCCGGAGAAATGTGTGTTTGGTGAGTAAAAGGGCAAGGTATTAGGCTGCCTTGTATCCATGAAAGGAATTGAAGCCAACCCAGATAAAATGAGCGCCATAATACACATGAAGCTCCCGCAGTCCAGAAAAGAAGTTCAGAGACTCACAGGTAGAATCGTAGCGCTGAATCAGTTCATGTCCAAACTAGCCGAATGAAGCCTACCATTTTTCGCAGTACTCAAGGGCTCTGGCAGTTTTCAGTGGGGGTAGAATAGCAGACAACTTTCGATGTACTCAAAGATCACATACAGAAGTTGCCCACTTAGGCAAGTCTGCAGCCAAATCAACCACTCATCTTATATGTCTCTGCCACGCACACAGTGGTAAGTGGAGCCCTCATGCAAGAAAGGGTAATATGCAAAGAAGGCATAAAGCTATCGCAACAAGTGCCAATATATTTCATTTCCAAAGCTCTTGCTACCTTCAAGAAGTATTACTCAGAAATGGAAAATATATACTAAGTCGTAGTCATGAGCGCCAGGAAGCTTCATCACTACTACGAAGCTCACAAAGTTAATCTTCACAAACTAGCCACTGAATGACATTTTTGGGAATCGAGATTGTTCAATCATAATTGGAAAGTGGGCTGTGGAATTATCTGAACACATGCTAGAGCTCGAAAAGAGAAGCGCCATTAAGTCACAGGTTCTGGCGGATTTTATCACGGACTGCACGGAGCCATCAAGTTACACCGAGGGTCCAGTGATTGATACACCATGGCAGGTGTACTGTGATGGAGCCTGGGGAAGCTTCAGAGCCAGGGCTACAGCAATCCTGATATCACCTTTGGGCATCAAGTTGAGATATGCCGCATGCTTGCAATGGACAACAGAGATGGACAAGTGCAGTAACAACATAGCCGAGTACGAAGTAGTACTATTAGGGCTTCACAAGCTGCGAGCCATGGGAGTTCAGAATTGCATATTGAAAATAGACTCCAAGGTGATAGTAGGTCAAATCGAGAAGGAATGCATGGCAAGAGATGCTACTCTAGAAAAATACTTAGCCATCAACAAGAGAATGGAGAATTACTTTAGAGGGTTCACAGTCGAATATATTGAGAGGACAAAGAATACCAAAGCCGATGAGTTGGCCAAGGTAGCCGCCAAAAAAACTACACTACCCCCAGACGTGTTTTTCCAAACCATCGAAGACCCCTCAGTAAAAATAGCTGAGCCAGAGCCCAAAATGGTAAACATTATACAAGGAGAAGACTAGCGAGCACCAATCATGGCATACCTCTGTCATCATTATGAGCCAGAGAACAACATAGAGTTTCTTAGAATGCAGCATAGAGTGAAGGAATTCCAGGTACTCGGAGATGAGCTATACCAGACTTCAGTCATAGGGCCCCTCCTCCACTGTCTAAGCAGAGACAAAGGCAAAGAGTTATTGGCAGAGACACACTCCGGTGTATGCGGAGGCCACATTGGCTCCAGAGCTCTTGCAGCAAAAGTGCTATGACAGGGTTTCTACTCGCCTTCGGTCATAGAAGACACATCAAAAGCCATTGCCACATGCAGAGCATGCCAAAAGTTCTCGACAAATCCTAAAGCACTATCGTAGCCATCCCAGCTCATCACACCCTCGTGGTCATGATAGAGATGGGGCATTGACATAGTGGGACCACTGACAACTACACAAGGAAACTACAAGTATGTAGTAGTCGCAGTCGAATATTTCACCAAACGGATAGAGGTGAAGCCTCTAGTCAACATAGCAGCATCAGGACTCAAAAGATTTTTCTGGCAAAACATAATCTGTTGGTTCAGAGTGCCTAGAAAGATAATAGTTGAAAACACCAAGCAATTTGGGTGTCACATTTTCAAGGAGTTCTGCCACCAAATAGGGGTCAAAGCAGCATTCGCCTTAGTGTATCATCCTCAGCCCAACGAAGCAGTGGAAGAGCGAACATGCTGATATTCTCAACAATCAAGAAAATATTGGAGGACCAGCTGAAGGGCAGGTGGGTAGAGGAGTTGCCAAGGGCGGTATGGAGCCATAACACCTCCATTTGCAGAGCGACAAATTTCACCCGTTTCAAGCTGTTGTATGGTGAGGAGCCAGTAACCCTAGAAGAAATCAAGCTCCACAGCGACAGAACAAGAGTGGAGGCTATCTACAGCCCCACTGAAGCTGAGTCCAAAGACTTGTTGGAGCCAGAGTGCATGAAAGTAGTCGGGAACCAACACTCCTACCAGAATGAGATGAGAGCTTGGAGAGATAAAAAAGTGACGTAAAAGACAGAAAGCTAGAGCCAAAATGGATTGGACCTTTCCCAGTGATTGAAAAAACAAGTCTAGGCTCATTTCGAGTGGCAGACCCCGAAGACAGGGCACTGGAGCATTCCTAGAATGACGACAATATATGTCGTTTCTACATTTAGCATAACTTTATAAATTGCAAGGCTCTGTAATCTATAAACGTGCCTTCGCGAATGTCTTTACATTTTGCAAATCAAGTCTGTACTCTTTTCCTCACAGGGGAAGCCTGCAAGGGCGTGAGGTTTTTAATGAGACAGAGCTTCTATATCGCAAAGCATCATTATAAGCTTTGATCCCCAAAAAGATAGTCCCAGAACCGCATGAGTCGAAATATCTAACAAGATTAGATTAGCATTCGACGGGCCAAAGGGCAATCATTTAAAGCCGCAGGTAACTCGAGTTCAACATCCACCCAGTGGGTCCGGAAATATTTCAGAAGAAACAAAGCTCCCAAAAGGATAGGGGCTCAACAAATCGCGGAAGCGAAAATTAAAATGTTTTAGAAGAAATGAAACCCCTAAAAGGCTAGGGGCTCAACAAATTGCGGAGGTGAAAATTAAAGCGTTACGGAACAAACGAAGCTCCCAAAAGACTAGGGGCTCAACAAATCGCGGAAGAGAAAATTAAAACATTTTGGAAGAAATGAAGCCTTCAAGAGGCTAGGAGTGCAACACTCAGCGAAGCAGGAAAATCGACACATCTAGCAACGCTTTCGCATTCGCAGCACGCAAAACCGAGCACCAAAACAAATTGAAAAACCTAGCATATAACCAACAGCTCTTACAATGCTAAAATGAGCTCCCAAAGCAAGCAATCTTAGCACGACTGGCACGCAGCTCACAAGACAACGAATATAGGTCAGCATTGAGTTCGCACACAGGCGGACAGTTAAGCGCTCGAAGGTAGAGAGGGAACCCGCTCAAAGGTGGCACACATATTCGCACATGAGTGGACAGTAAAGTGCTCTAAGGCGAAGAGGGAGTCCGCTCGAAGGCGGCGCACACATTCGCACACAGGTGGACAGTTAAGCGCTCAAAGGTGGAGAGGGAACCTGCTCGACGGCAACACACACAGTGACACAGGGCAAGCACAGGTAACCATGTAAAAATACTGAGGCATGCACGCGAAGGTGCACCAAGCATTGCGAGTGAAATAAAATTTGAAGCTGTTATAGAATACATAGAACACATTAAACATCTTATTTGTTCGTACATTCAGGAGGATCAACAAGACCTTCTTCAACAAAATGAGGGTACATAATTTCCCATTCAGCTTTGTCAAAATCAGCCGCCGAAAGAGGACCGCCACGCAATGAAGGCACAGTGGCATTGTCTCCGGCCGCAAATTTTTTTGTTCTTTTTGATCTCCTACGCGGTGTTTCCATATCTTCGGATTTCTGATGAGGTGGTCTATACGCCGCTGTCGCCTAGGAGTGAGGCTGTCGGCATGAGATTTTTGTCCGCCACGCGGAGCGTTAGCCATCGGCGGGCAGGAGCTCGAGGGATCTGCAGTTAACGCAACATAAACGCCCGCGGCCATATCATTGCCTTTGAGCCAATCCTCAAACAACTTGCCCCCCAAGGTCATGAAGATGCTCTGCAACATGGACTCAAAGATAAAAGTTCCAGTGCTCCATCAATATCACTTGACTAAACGGTCACCACATTGTCAGGCTAAACACATTGAACAGAGCAATATGGTTGTGAAGCCTACGTAGGCTCAGACAGATGCAAAGCCTGGCAGGTTAAGTAAAAATTAACAAAGTTACAAACTATTCTTCACGGTGGTATATTACATCGCACCACCCTACAACACACACAACTAAGATCACACCTCCGACTCTCCCACGCAGTCGGCGCCACCCCTTGATGGGCCAGCAATAGTTGTCATAGCCACCAGGCCGTCAGGATCCGCTGTGTTTTCACTCGCCATCCTCGCGACCTCAACATCAATGGCCCCTTCGGGGTGATCACCGACAACACCATCGACATGTCCATTCTCAGCTACCTTAGTTTCCTTCAACATTTCCTACAATGCGGACAACAGGGTTACAATCATCAAGTTGAATTTGAATGCATCATACATGAACATTTACATCACGAAGCCTAGCTTGAATGGCGGTGAGTACAAAGTTATAGCCGAAGGAGTGCCACCACTTTCGCAACACCGCACGCTTGGCTATCTGCACATGTCACTCTGTGGACAAGATATCCGCCCGCTATTAGTGACGGAGGCTTGCAGTGCAGCAAGATCGACAGAGCCTCCGGCCATCACCAGAGTGCCTTCGACTGCGGCAGAAACAAAATTTTTGTTCACGCCGGCAAACACTTCCGGGGGACCGGTCACCTCCACGGATAGCCAGTGAATGTAGTCCGCAACCAAGGACTCAATTTCAGGCATCAGTGAGCACAAACCTTTGATGCTTTGAACCTTGCGTTGATGCAAAAAACGCAGCTCCGCCAAGTCCTTCATAAGACCCTTTTTGAAATCGCAAAAGCATTTTTCACCAGTAGTAGCTACATCCATGGCGTAGGCTTCGGTAGACCTTACCCTCACCTCGACGCCAGCAATGTTTTCTATGGCACTAGCACGAGCCTTCGTCAGCTTAGACTCCAGGTCCAATGAGCGCTCGTGCAGTGCATCATGCTCAACCAAGAGATCCTTGTTGCCCTCCATCAACAGCTCATAGTCTTCAAGCTCAAAGCCACAGACCACTGCAGCATGGCGATAGTCTCAGAGGAGCTATCGACCGACCCCTGCAGTTTCGTGACGGTAGCCTTCAGCCAGGAGTTTTCCTCTTCAAGCTTGGCAATGCATTTCCGGAGCATTTCCCCACCCTCCTAAGCAATAATCCTTTCAGCCACTTTTGTCAAAGAAAAAACCTAATTCGAGAACAAGCGAAAGTTAGAGACTCAATAACAAGCGGCCAAAAGATACAGCGCGAACGGAACAAAACTTACATCCAGCAAGAATTCTGTCAACAAGCTACAAACAGCATCGTGGTCGATGGCCCTAGTGCAATGCGACACCAACACAACATCGCACATGGTCATTTCACCGGTCGGGGCAGTCTCAACCTCAACCGGGGGGGTCTCGTGCAGATTCTGAACCGTCATCAGTCAACTGTTCATCAGCATGAATGTCCTCACGCCTCGAGTCCTTCATGCGCGCATCGACTGAAGCAACCCTGGCTCAATCATAGAAGTTGCATTAATAAAAATTAATATCAGATCCTTAATATAAATGAAAAATAAACACTTCACATAATCGTACCTTCAACAACAGAGGCACCAGATGATTTCAAGATAGCCTTCGGCAGGGGAGAGCTTTGGGGGCGCTTTTGGTGAGGCTCGGGCAGAATAGTTTCTTCATCGGAGCAGACGAGGCATACTGATCTATTGCATGTGCTGAAGCATAGTCGCACCACCACCAACTGCAGAGGTTGAGCATAATTTTCCCCCGCAATCTTACCGCCCGCAATAAGTCGGATCACAACCTTCATGGAGGATGTCTTCTTCAGAATACTAAGCACCGAGGATTGTGATTTTAACTTCTTGCTCTGCATCAGGGGCTTAGCCAATGGATTCTCCTGCTCAGAGGTCTGGCCCCCCAAGCAGGACGACCTCTTCGTACGCTTTCGTTTTTCAGCAGTTTTCTTCGGCACCAAAAGTTGCGCCGCCAGCTCGAATACACGATTAAGTTGCCCATACCAAAGCCCCGTGCAAGAATTCTGCTATGTCATGCAGTAATTGCCAACTAACAAGTTAGCTACGACAATGATCCTCACTTCAAAGGCCGCCTCTGATTCATGTTTCCCAATAGTGAGAGTAACCTTTGGCATAGGCACAATAACGTTTGACAGAGGCATCTCCTTTCTCTCCACCTCAAACTCACAACCTTCACTAAGTGGCCAAATATCGCATGCAAGAAACTTCTCCACAACATTGTGGCCTCCAATGATCGACGCCACTTCTGCAAAAGCTGCCATGTTCATGTCCTCTGGGCTACACTCAAACGGAGCATCCGTCAAATTGTCTAGCTTGGTCATCATTGATCTCAAGGGATAATTCCCTTTGCCCCGAGCAACAGCTACCTACTCCGAAGGCTCCTTGCAATATTACCAATTGCTAGCGCATCTGCTCATCCACATGTTCCTCACAGCAGGGGTAAGTCTCGCCCGCCCTCCATAGCGACTAGGACGGATTGTAATACAGCCGAATTGCACAGTGAGGGTAGTCTCGCATCCTTTAAGATGAATCTTCTTGTGCTAATAATGCAATTCATAGTGTTGAGAGAATATATCGGTAGTTGGATGGCATCTGCAAGAAGAGACCGCCCAGATAAATTTCCCAATCTGAATGTTTGCATT
>VSTD030000969.1:0-14145 GCA_008808055.3 Sporobolus alterniflorus
AATCACTAATACTGCTTTGAGGCACTTGATCGTACACTTAGAGATATTTTAATAGATAGCAATCCTGCTGCTCAAAATCTTTATTTTGGTGTAAAGACAATTGTTTTTGGTGGAGACTTCTGCCAAACTTTACCACTTATTCAGAATTCGACCAAGCAACAAATCTTACGAGCATCCATTATCAACTCTTACCTGTGGAATAAGTGTACTCTCTTGCAGTTAACTGAGAACATGAGATTAAATTCAAGAGGATTGTCAAATTCAGATAAAGATGAACTCTGTCTCTTTGTTGAATGGCTTTTGAGGGTGGGCAGCGGATCAGAACATTCAATTCAAATGGAAAATGAGTCTGGGAACAAATACATTAAAATTCCTGAATCTTTGCTTCTGCCTAACCATAACAGGGGCCTTGATGGATTAATTTCTGTTGTTTACTGCTTCGGGTGTCAACCAGAAAATCCTTCATCTTATTTTTCTGATCATGCCATTTTGGCACCAACAAATGAGGTTGTTGCAGCTATAAACACCAAAATGATTCAGCAACTTGCTTATGAAGAAATGTCATACTACAGTTCATATTCTATAGATGACTGCAACCAATTATTCTACTATGGAAGCTTTGTACCCTACTGAATTCCTAAATTCTCTATCAATCACTGGACTTTGTGATCACGAGCTGCATTTAAAAGTAGGTGTTCCAGTAATGTTGCTAAGGAACTTAGATCCATCTAGAGGACTTTGTAATGGAACTCGATTGATAGTAACTTAGCTAACTGGTAGAGTAATTGAAGGCAAAATAATAATAGGAAAAGCCAAAGGTACTAAGGCATACATTCCTCGAATTATTACAACCTCAGTGCAAACAAGATGGCCTTTTAAGCTACGACATCGGCAGTTTCCTATCAAACTCTCATACGCAATGACAATAAATAAGAGCTAAGGGCAAACACTAAGCACTGTTGGTGTCTACTTACCATATGCAGTTTTTTCACATAGGCAGTTGTATGTAGCATTCTCAAGAGTTACTTCACTAAAGGGTTTGAGAATTTTAGTAGAAAACAGTCTTGGTTTTGAAGATTACACACCCAATGTTGTATATGGTGAAATTTTCTCTCAAATAGCAGCAATCAAAGAATAAATAAATCAGGTACTTACCAAAGAAAAACATAACCAGGACTAATATATTAGCTCTTTTTTCTCTTGCAACCATTTTTCATTTCAATTCAGTTTCACATCTCATTCAGTTTATTACATGCTGAGTTACTATTATATTTCTGTTTCACTTATCTGAGTTTCTCTTGGAAACATTTATCATTTCCAACATTACCATTCATGTTTGTTACATGCTGCATACAGAAAAAAGGTTCCATATATAATTAACTACAATAATAGCATTATACTAATACATTCATAAAGCTATGCTTTAATAATGTTTCAGATATGTAGGTGTTGTGACCATTGTTATATGGAACACATGTATATGATTTCCAGTGTTGCAATTTATTTTTATAAAAAGTAAATTCTGATTTTTATACGCTACTTGGTTGGGTCTTTATGTCCATATATCGTATACATTGTGAGTACATATTTGATTCTGCAGTGTCTTTTTTGCTTAGGGACCTTTCACAAATCTTAGTACGCCCCATTATAGTAGTCCAGGACTAGGTCAACACTATTCAGCATTGTTCTTAGACTATTTTAAGTTACCAGTTGGTGCAAATATTACTTTCTGCTTGGTGTTTGTATTCTATCAACTTTAAAAGATATGTGAGGTTTACCTGTACCATTATGTAGCAAACTTTTAGTTCTTTTATATGATGTTGATAACCATAGATTTTTTTGCCTGTACAAAAGTATGCCTATTATTACTACACTTTCTCTCCCATTTTTTTTTCTTTTATGTGGTGCTGAACTTCAAACAAATCAGAACTGCAAGTGAAAATACGTAAATTATGTACAACATTTTACATTCTATTACTCATTTCCCTGTTCGTACATTACACTTACTGTTTGTACATTACAATTATTTTTCTTTTTGAATTTTTAAAAAAGAAACATCGCATTCAGATTTTCACAGTCATTGAGACATAACATTTCCAATTTATGCAGATATTTCATGAAAATGGATTCAGCAAAGAAAATTGATCAAATTGCTTCGGGAAATCAGAACTGCAAAATAATTGGCCGTTTGACTAGGATATGGGATTCCATAAACATGAGATCAAGGACTAATGACTCACTTATAAGCATGGATGGAATCATAATTGATGAAGATGTAAGGGAAATGTTCATTCCAGTATGTTCCTGCTACCATTTTCTAACCTCTTTCTGTTGTTACGTGGCAGGGAGCTATGGTGCAGGCTACAATTCCAAAAAAAATATAGAAAAGCAATGGAGATCTATAATTTCAAAAGATGAAGGTTATGCCTGTCTATTTACAAATCTAAATGCTATAGACATAAAGCAAAGAACATACACGTATCACCATCAAGGTTACATGCTTCAATTCCAAGAAACCTCGAAAGTACATCGTCTTAATTCTACAAGAAACAATATCCCACAGTTTGCCTTCAAATATTGTCCTTTTCCAATGCTGCCGTCCAAGGATGTACCACTTAAACCACTTATTGGTATGGATAAGAAAATTTTCACACTTCAACTTCTCTATGTGTACTACATGTGACATGTTCCTTTTTTTAGATTTAATTGGTGTAATTACTCATATTCGACCGCATGATTTTGCGAGCGCCACATAAAAAAATTAAACTGCATAAATTAAAAATCATGGACCTTGAGTAAGTTCCATTCAACTTCCATATATATATTTCACAAACCATTACGTATATGTTACATAACAGTTAAAATACTTCCCGACAGTCAACAAACACAGGAAATTCAGCTTTGGGGAGAACACGGTGAGTCATTTGATGAAGCAGCTGTTCTTGAGAAGTCCAAAAAAGAAATTGTTGTTGCAATCTTTGCTAGCTTCACTATAGGAAGCTTCAAAGGTTATTAATTAAGTTTATGTTACATTATACGCATTTTTATTTTCTAATCTTTTCAATGCACTTGATCCTCCATATGTAACTGCTTACCAATTCTAGGATGTTATCATATACATGTACAGAATCTTAAATTTACAAAAAAATGAAGTCCTAAACTTACAATGACTTTTTTATTCGGAAAAAGATGATGCTCACACATATATTCATCAATAAATATGGTACAACTATTTCTGTTCATATTGTACAACAAATATAATACCATTACAAATGCAATCAAATTATATAGGAAAACTACAAGCTTCAACGAGTTCTGCAGCTAAGATATACATTGACATGGATATCCCCGATGTAAAAAAGTATCATGACAGGTACTATCCAACAAATTATAATCTTAGACTATCGACATCTATATTAAACACTAACAAAAAACTGTTTTGTACAGCATTTAAAGGTGACATTCCAAAACTGCAGCAACAACAACCAAAAGTAGTTCAACTGACTCCGATAGAAGCAGCAGGACAACTCTACAAGATAGATCAAATAAGTCAAATGCCTATGTCCTCTTTTCAGGTAACAAGAAAACAAAATAGCATTCACATTACAAAGTCATGTTTTTAGTGACAAAATAAATTGAGCTTTACCTCATAAATACAATTCCTTCTAATTCAAAGGGAGGTAAAACATACAGCAGTGTCGCCAAAATTACAGCTATAATCCCATCGGTAAAGTGATACTACAAAGTATGTAAAAGTACATGAGTGGAATTGGAAAAACAAGACTTTTTAACATAGGCATGAGTGGAAGTACATCTTCATCTTTTACTATCAAATATGTACTGAAGAAAAGTTTCCCTGTAGACGTCTCATCTGTTTCAATTAAGCTACCAGATGCACAGGTAAAATTGTTACACATTTATTATTCAGAAAATATAAAATTATTACTGTAACTATTACTTCATTTTCTTCTTGAAAAATTAACAACAATTTGGTTTCCAGGCAACTCCTACTCAGCATGTGCTGGAAACTGCAGAGGAAACTCCTACCCAAAAAGACTGAAAAAAGGTAATATTCATATCACTAAACTTGCAACCTCAAAGTTTTCTAATTACATGTCCCTCAAATGCAGCAGCTCAGATACAGCAGATCCACATGACAGTGAAGGAAACTTAATACCGGACATTCCAGAGGTAGAACGACAGGTAATACCACAACATTTACATCAAGCAGTTTATATTTGACCATACCTTGATCTGTTTCAGCCTACCATGTTCTCTCTCGCTTAGGCCTGCAAATTTTATGTTGCAGTTTATATTTGATCCACCACATGGTACTTCCATTCCTACCAATCAATTATACAACTTTATAAAGACTATCCTGGCCATACATGCCTCAGCCTAGAAGATCACTAATAATGTCTCAATTGCATCTAATAGGATATGACACACTGCAAACACAAAAAAAATTAAATTGCAAATTATACCTTACTCTGTTAAAGACTACCACTTTCTGTTTCGGCTATGACTGCAAAATCTCGGTTCCAGTTTATATTTCATCCACTTTTTCCATAATTACTAATCAAAAGTTAGTGCATACTGACTATCCCAACCATTTATTTCTCCACCTCTATGATCAATACTAATGTTTTTACCCCCTCTTAGTCTCTTTTGCGGACTCTTTCAACCAAGTGGTACTGCTTTTTGCGGTCCATTTCTTTTTGTGAAATTTAAATCCTGTCTACCTGATGAGGTATCACTCGGTCATGCACACTGAATTATTTTCACCCTGCATTCCTTATAGAGGTTTAATTTCTTGATCAGTTCATAACAATTTGTAAAGTAACAGATACACTACAACCTGCATCAATTAGCTTTGCTTCTAAAATTAAACTGATTCTGTTCAGTTCTTCTACATTTTACACAAAAAATACAACAGTTTACCTTGATACAAATAATAATGTTCTTATTCAACCTATAAACCTACAATATTTCATACTAACCTGTAAACCTACAGTACTTTCTACTAACTGTAACAATCTTTTCCATTCACAGGACGACATTGCCAAGCAAACACCACCAGCTTCAATTACACTGAACAAGCAGTTAGAAGAAAAAAGAATGAACATAGATTAGTTGTCAGAGAATCTTTGTTACTGTTTAGTGCTAAATAAATCACTAGAACCTCGATCAGTATATGTCAGTTACTACACCTCATGGTTTCGCTTCATCCAATATTCAGCTTCAAATACTACAAAACAATTATATAAACCTTTTTTTACCCCTTTTACAGTACTATGTACCACAATGTCACAAATGGGTTCTATAAACGGTATATATTCTGTTAAACCTGAAATGCATATTTCAATTTTCCTGGAATGCATATCTTACATATTTGAGCATCACACGAAGTTTTATTTTTGGCTATCAAGGCATGATCATGTCAATTTTGTTTTACCGGTATGCATCGCATCAAGTTTTATGAACAACAGGTCATTTTCTTCTATGATATAGATATGCATATTAAATCAGCCTATTACTGTGTTCCAATTGCTGAAAAATTTGATGAAAATTACTTCATAAATTGCAGCATTGCTAAAATATTTATTTTCAACATTTGAGACAACATCACCACGTTATTTATCTAAAATAATATTTCACTGCATATTACAAATGGACACAAATCGTGTCTACAAAATACCTTCTGTTGTTTTGAAATGCACTCTGTGGGATTGCATATTTGTACTACTACATTTTTACAAAGTCAAAATTAATCATTTATAGAGTACCAAGTACATACTCACATTTACATAAAATCTATGTTGTACTTGCCGCAGCAACGTGAGGGGATATAGACTAATTCCACTATGTTGTGGAGGTAGCTAACGACGCCATCTTGCTTTCGATAATATATTGAATGAGATGATTATGACAACATTGTGTGCATATAACTGATTGTAAATGGGTTAGGAAATGGTCGTATGAACAATAGAGTAAAAACAAGCAAGCTTTTTTCAGCAACGAAAAGTAAATAATTTCCGTCGGCTCCCGATGAAAATTACGTAACTTCCATCGGCCACTCTGGCTGACAGAAGATAAGGGAAAATCAGCATCCCTAGCCGACGGAAGTTAAATATAAATAACTAATCCCAATGTCATGCAGAGAAGATGATTTTAAAAATTCAAATTCAAAATATGTACTCCCTCAATCCCTTGATATTACAATTGGAGGGGTTGGGACTTGTTAAAAAATATAAGAGAATGTAGAAATAAGATTAAATTTTCATTGCAAGGGGTAGTTTTGCATAACTATCAGCTCCTAATTCTCCTAATTTACACTCTGATTCTAATATGGAGTGAATATGTGGCTGGAAGTGATTCTTTTTTATTCTCTATGATAAATTTTTAGGATCGGGACAAAGAATCACTTCTCAGAATCAGGAGAAGCTACTTTTTCACTCAGCTCCTTAGTTTATTTCAGAGAATCACTTTTTAGAATCAGACAAAAATCACTTCTCCTGAAAAATAGTGTTTGGCAGAGCTCTCCTAATTCTACCTGAAAATCAGGAGCTGGGAGTTGTGTCAAACTGCCCCTAATTTTAGTAGGTGAAGTGTCATGGTTTATGACAATGATTTAGAGTAGGGGTGCTCACGAAAGTAAAAATCGATGGAAACACAAGGGACACGAGAGGTTTAGATAGGTTTGAGACTCTCAGAGGATAACAACCATACGTCCTGTGTTTTGGTGTATTATGATTCATTGGTTTCGAGACCCTCTCTACCCCTCCTTTTATATGCTAAGGGAGGGTAGAGTTTATAAGAAAGATCTGAGTCGATTATAACTTACCCGATTGGGACTCTATCTTTACTTACCTATTTTATAAGATTTATCTATTAAGTATCCTTTAAATGCCTTGTATAATGGGTCTCCTGGCTCAGATCTCTAGGTCGACTCATGGCAGACCCCTATCATTCTCTCTGAGTCCGGTTAGTCAGGTACCCATGGTACCAAACCTCGTCAGCAGCCCCTAAGTGCTTGACAAGTGAACAACTATCTCAGAAATCCAAATCTTCCTTGCTATGATGAAGTTGACGAGTGCTCCATGTTGTCTAGAATAATTGGACGAGTGTCCAATAATACTGGCCGAGTGATACTACGTCAATTATGACGCAGATAGGTGCACCGAATAGGTGTAGTCCCTGACTCATGTACCAAATCTCTACATGAATTGATTCAGGAGTCAATCTAGCCATTACTCCAGACTTTAACTTTTTTTTCCTACTTTGACCTTGAATTCCATGGTCAAAATGTTTCTGGTTATCATCTGATCCCCTTTGAATTTAATTGGAATTTCTAACCTATGCTCCAAATGGGATAAAACCTTAACCATTCTCAAATAAATTCCAAGTTTTGCTTCGTGATTTCTGGTGAACCGTTAAGTGACCGTTAGGCCCTCATTCGCCGCCGCAACCTATAAATGAAAGTTTTTAGGGAAAATCCTAGAACACATTTTAGCTGTTATCATATTCTTCCTCTACTCATGCGATCCATTTCTTAATGAATCTCTCAACTTTCTTGCCATGGCCGCATCTCACCCAAACATGTCGAGGCTCTCGTCAGTTAATGAGGGCAAGCTCCTGAAGCTCGTTGAGAACCACCTTCTCCCTAACAGCGTCGTACTTCAATGGCAGTCGGTAAAGGATGAAGATATTCCCACCCCTAATACCAATGAGATCGTGGTGCTAACCTCCTTTTTCTAGTGTGGATTTGGTCGATATTCCCACCCCTAATACCAATGAGATCGTGGTGCTAACCTCCTTTTTCTAGTGTGGATTTGGTCTTCCTTCTTGCGCGTGAATTCCTCTGCGGCCTTCTCCACCATTACAAAATTGAGTTAGTCCATCTCAACCCTAACTCAATACTCCAAATCACCATTTTCGTTCATCTGTACGAGACTTATCTCACCGTCCATCCAAACTTCTCACTCTTCAAACATTATTCTTTCTTAAAATACCAACCGAGTGCCGCTAAGCAGAAGGTTATCAGTAGTGTCGGCATTGAGTCCTGCCCACACCATGATTTTCTTGACCTCCCCTTGAAATCCTCCCTCAAGGGATGGCACAAGCAGTGGTTTTATTGCAAAAATCACGAGCCTAGCCTTCCACCTTTCGTTGGCTGGCTCCCCGAATATGACACAACATGGGTGGACGAGCCAATGTATTCTGAAATGCTAATCATATCTGCCCTGTCCAGGTCAGCGAGCTAAAAGTATTTGGCTTGATCGGAGTCTGCGTGGCCACCAACTGGCTGGCTTGCCGAGTGATACCATTGAAGAAGCAGGTACATCCCATGTGGGAGTACAACGGACTTCAAGACCCTACTCGAGAGTCGGGTGACAACATTGAGGCTAGTAAACTGGTGGAGCTCCTAGGAGAAATGTTCCAAAGTATCAGCAACTGGTCGACTTCCAAGTCGGTGCACACATATCACCTCCAAGTGGCAAGAGACCTGGTAAGGCAATACTGCCTCAATTTTTTAGATCACATCTTGATTATTTATTCCTCATATGCTTGTTTGTAGGCCTTAGACAACTTTATAGCTCCCATCCCAGGCTTTGAGGGTGGGACGGCGATTCCTGTTGTCCCCATCTTGGCCTGGATCTTGAGCGCCGAATCAGCCGGTGCTTTGTCTAAGGGTCCCAATGTCAGGTCTTCAAAAAACTCGAGCGGGCAAATGCAAAGCCGCTGCCACCCTGGTTCCTCGAAAAATAAGGAAGGTCGTGACCAAAAAGGTGACGGGTATCAAGATCAACGATCCTGCTCCCAAGGCGGCTTCTGCTTTGACTCCTCCAAACCGCATCCGGGGTGGGTTTACCATGCGCCGGTCAAATATGTAACGCTGTAACATGCTGCAATTCAAATTTGCATTGTACTAATTCCATGACTTGCACAGAGCGCCACAAGACAAGTGCCGCACCATAGGGTTGAAAAGCCCCAAGCCTGACTCCTCTGCGAAGGATCCGCATAAGGATGACAAGAACCCTAGGGATGAAAAGCCCCTGAGCCTAAGTGCCGCACCCCAAACATCCAAGTCCCCGAGCCCAAGTGGAGCCAAGAACTCCCCTAGCACGGCGAAAACCACGAGTCCTGCAACTGCAAAGAAGACTCCTCCAACTAAGAAACCTTCAAGCCCGACTGCCGTTGGCGCTACTTTGAGCTCTAACCCAGCCGAAACTCCTCTGCCCCCCTAGTCCTAACACCTGAATTAATATCAATAGATTGTTGTTGTTTCTTGTCATTTCTAAACATCGGCTTTTCATCCTGTGTATTCAGATTTAAACCCTCATTTGAATTGGCCTTTTGCTTCACATGATAAACCTTTTTCGGTCTTGTGTGGCCAACTCGAGTCAAAAAAATTGGAACTTTCAGATTCTCAAACCGGAACATCCAGTTTGGCTATTCCTGTGTTTTTACTGCACTTAACTGATTCTTTGGACAAAAGCGGTCTTTTCTAGGATGTGTTGGCCTATCAAATGTATTTGGCTCGTGCTATGCCAATCTTGGGTGAAATGACTCATATTACATTGGTGGAGCATACCAATCAAATCATGGAGCATAAGGATGAAACATTATAGGTGAAGGTCCCTAGAGCTTGGGCATTTAATGTCTAAAAGGAGGAAACAACATTGCTGTATGGAATTTCTTTTCTCACTGATCCTGACTATGCAACTTGGCTTTTGAAGATGACTTTGGCTGCTTTGAATCTCCATGTCGGCCAGCAACAGAAACATTGGCCTGACGTGGGAAATTGGAAGCTCCGGTTTGACTTTCCAGAAACTCTAGTTTTGTCTATTTTTGGTGTGAGCATTCCATTTCTTATATTTAGCCGGAGGCTTCAACTTTTTAGTAGTTGGTCTCATATTTTCTCTACTCTCACTAATTATGATATTTTTACCTTTGGTTATCTCGGTCTGCGATGGCCAAACAAGGATTTTCTTGCCTTCAAGATTGATTACACATTTTGGGAGTATTTGCCTATGCGATATATGTCCCCCATTGTTTAAATGATCTCTAAATTTCAATTGACCTCCATCAATAACCGATTACAATTGTTGACGAAATACATTGCAATCACAAGTATTATGAGAAAAAATCATGTCATTTGCAATATGCACATTTCCTAATTCTTTATATGATGATATGACATGATTAGCAGGAGTTCTAATTCTTTTTTCCAATACCAAGATATCAAAGATCTCACCACAATTAGAAATGTCAAATGTGTATCTTATTTTATTTTGCTGATTGTTTTGGACAACTGGATTTAGAACTGAGCAAATGAATGACGCCAACTCGACATCGACCCACTCGACTACACATCTACTTGGCTTGTCTGATACCATAAATATACTATTCTTAATAGCAATATCAGTCTCTTTGACATCATCAAACACGTGACCATCGATCTTGTTTGCACTAACTAAAGAACTAGCTTATTATTCAGCCATATCAATGCTGGAAGTAGGATAATTGGTCTCTTCCTTAATCTCATTGCTAGCTGAATCCTCTCGATGATCATCGGCTGCACTTGTTTTTGAGTTATGCATATCATCTGAGTCTTGTGACTTGACCTTGAAATTTGTAGTAGGATACGACCCTAAGATGGTAGCCGATCCATTTCCTAGCGGGATAGATATGCAATCACTACTTTCAACGTCATCCAAACTATTGTTCTATTTAGTTGTATTCTCCACCTCAGGCATCACTTTTGATATTTCGAAGACGAACAACTCTATATCTCGTAGGACCAATTCTTGACTTGTTAAATCGTAACGAGCCATGAAAACCTCCTCCATTTTCCGTTGTTGAACTTCGAGCTCCTGGCGATATTCCACCGGCAAGTCCTCGATGGTCAGCTCGGTGTCAGAGCCCTTATTGAAGTCATACCTATTGGTACTAGGGGTAGGTGTGTTTGCTGAACTTTCTTCAACTCGGCTATAAAAAGATGAAGTCGAATGGAATGTGTTAGATGCAACATGTGGTGCTGAAACCATATTCAGATCTCCATTCTAATTAAATCTGATGTAGTATATAACGATTGCCCGAAACAGCGGAAGCTCACATATCAATTTAGCTATAGCAATTACTCATCAGTATGTGAGTTTGTGGTGTACAATGCGATGCAAATTGAATCGATAAATAAGGAGGCACATATCCATTATGTATGTTGCTAACAAGTTCAGTGATATAAACATTATGATTACTTCATCTAGACACGTCAGTACTACTATATGAATTGTACATATTAACATGACTAAATAATGCAGGCATGACAACATGAGATCTATCTATGACACAGGTATTACACACTTGAGCAGTGGGCAAATAATTTGTGTATCGTACCTCAGGGTTGGTGTAGATGGAAAACATGATGGTGTTGTTATTGTACTTCTCCATCTCATAATGAGCCATGACCGGAGTAGATCGATTCGCCAGCGGAGTCACCAAAATGTGTTCGCACACTTTTCGATCGATGTGCGAACACCGGAGTTCTTTAGAGAGAATGACCAACGAGCTACACCTTAGTTTGTCAACAAGGCTTGAGTTTGATCGATCTAGAGTGCAATATTAAGTTATAGCAAAAACTGGAGTGGCCGGTTTTCCAAACCGTAATATCCAGTTTTGATAGATTTCAACCTTCGTCGGCGGTGCGTGCCGACGATGGAGATAGGACCAACCTCAACCAAGTGGCGTCTAGATGAGGGAAGGCAAGAACCATGGCTAACTCAGGACCTAGCAGCGGTGGAGATGTGTGAGAGGAGGAAGACGAATTCGATGTAGAAGGAAAGCTACATTAACCTTACTCCTAAGAAAGGTAAAAGAACGATTGATTTATTGATTTAGATGAAGACTTCTTTACAATTGGCCGTGACACACACACACACATATATATATATTATATGTGTGTGTGAGAGAGAGAGACTGGACATAACCCTTTTTATGAATTGGATAGTCCTAATTAAATACAATAAAAATCTCTATTCAGATTCGGTTCTAAATTGTGAAAACTGGAACATCCGATTTTACAGCTGGGAACATCTTTAAATTATCATAACTTCCTTATCTAAGCTCTAAATCATGCATTTCATATATCCATTTTGATCGTCTCGACGAGGGCTTCATAATGGATGCTTCAAACCTTCAATTTGAGTTCATCTTATTGTCGTATCAATCACTTCTTTCTTTCTTGAGTGGAATTCAACCAAATTATTTGAGAAATACACGTGCATAACCTAAAAAACATGCATGCATGTTTAACTTGTGAAATATATAATGTTGAACCTCCATTTAAAAATATTGATTATCTTATAACTGTAAAAATCAGATATTCCAATTTGAAAAACCGGAATCATAGAATGTCAAATTTAGTCGTCAACTTGTTTTTTAAGATCACGTTTGTGTGGTTTTGATCCTTTGACATCCGTCAGGGCAGAGGCCGACCTCCTTGCCTCAAAAGTGACGCTCATAGTTGGGCACCTTGCCTGGTGCCTGCATGCCGCCACCAATTTGTCAGTTCCTAAATAATCAAGAGATCAGTTGCTGCGAGATACTTGCAGTTAGTACGGCTTCTGCAGCACAATGATACCAGCATCATTTCTACTACATTCAGTCACTTTCCATTTTGGCATCTTGCAGAATGAATGCATGGATGTTGGCTTGAATTATCATACGAAAGTAATCTTTCGTTTGATTAGAACATGATTGCCTCCCAGTCTTGACATGACAGTGCACCAACCTTATGATGAAAAGGTATTCGTAACTGATGAAACCGTTTAACGAGGCCTGTGAGCCTGCGAGATGGCAGGATTGTGGTGTGGCCTTACTCGAAATGGAAACAGATATCGGTGATTCGGGGGAAGAGAAGGAAGATGCTTGAATGAGGATCCATGAACTGCATGCTAGTGAGGAGTTGGATGTAATCAAGATGGTTTTCAAACTTTCATTCGCGCAAATACAATTGCAGAGGTTATCCTTTGAAGCCGCCAACTTGAGTGAGAGTCCATCAGATGGAAAATTTTGGTTGTGCATCATAATTGATTGATTGTATTACATAGTGATTCTCAGCCGATGATACATATAAATTAAGTACGAAGAAGACAAGAAAAGATATCTCCCCCGGTACATACAGCACAATACATTACACTGCAGTTAATCAAATAAACTGTAACAACAAACAATTGAATCGAGTCGACAGTAGTCGTCAGTGCTGCTCAATCAGAGGGCCAAAGACGTCGCGGCGGGATGGGTCAAGTTGGCAGGCTAGGACCAGTGGCCAGCAGAGGTAGACGACTTGGCTCGTCCGGTTGGGCCGCTCCGGGGACTGCGGCGTCATGGTGCGCGTGCCCTGCACCCACATTGCGATGTCGTCCAACATGTTGCGATCGTACAGCTCGGACAAGTATTTACCTGGAATGTGCTTGAACGGCACGCGATCCCAGCCTTCGAAGTCTGACCGCGCCAGCGATTCGATGTAAATCTGGTCGGGAACATCGAAGCTGAAGAATTTGGCAGGGGGCGAGGACGTGACGTCGAGGAGCTGGGCCTTGATCTTGTTGAAGGTGATGTCGTAAATTGTTGGGTTGTAGACCACGCCATAGGCCCGGATGGTCACGTTCCCCTCCGGCGGCAGCACCAGAACTGCTGGATACATCCCCACCACCTGATCACCAGCTTGAGCTGCCCTGGGCCAAGCACCATTGAAATGGTTTTCCCAACCACCGCAACGGCGACGAGGCCGACCATGAACGCGAGAGCATAGCGCGCCAAGCGGAGCAGGCGCCATGGGGTCCCACACAGGGATCTGTCTCAGCCATTGCTATAGAGGTCAGCTAGCTATATGAACAGTACCGACGCGATTATTTAAGGGTGTCGTCGTCTATCCTTTTTTTCTGGATGAAAAGTGTCGTCTATCCTTGATACCGGTCAAAGTACATTTCGAAACAGTAGTTAAATTTGTAATGCGAGGGTGTAAATTAATTGGATCTACCAGCTGTCTGTTTTTCTCGAAATATTTTACTATCTCTACCTTTAGATGTATAGGGAGGCTTTTACGTACGTAGACACAAAATCTTTACCGCTAATGTAACT
>VSTD030000970.1:0-14144 GCA_008808055.3 Sporobolus alterniflorus
ATTTTTATTATGTTATTAATAAATTAATAATTTTGATAGCTTGTTCACACTAATTTGATACTGATTCACCACTTAAAGTACCTTTTAATAGGTACCTCTCTGTTTTTAACCATTAGATCTAGACAAATGAACGACTTACATTAATTATACACTAGGTATCAGAACTCTTTTTAGAAATACAGTATTTTTAGAATTTGTCCGGTATAAAGCCTTCAAGTTATTTCGACCCAGACCATTGGTTCCTAAACCGGGTCCTAAAGCTTGAAGCCCAGTAAACCGATTCCTGTGTTCCTGACCCTGCCTCCGCCACCGTCACGGAACTCAGCAGCTCCACCTCGCATCCACCAACAAGGCAACAACGGCGGCGGCTCCTCGGGGAACCAGCAAGCCAGCAGACAAGCGTCTTGGCAGGAGACGTCGCCGCAGCACCGCGCCTCGTCTCCGTCTCCGAGCAAGGCCAAGGTTGGTACCCGTACTCTTACCATTCTATCTGTTTCTTTCCCCCTATTCCCAGTCTCACGGTGACCCCGTCACCTCGCACCTTCGCGCCATCCGCGAACATGGCCGTCTCGAGGGTGGAGATGGGATGTGGTTGTGCTCTGTTTAGATCTCTTGCACCCGGAATGGTTCAATAGGGGGACTGGATGGTTAGATTCGGACCAGCTTTGTGCATCAAAGGAAACGGATCTTGTTAAGTATGTGGAGTTGGACATATATTTCAGCTCCATTTTTGCAGGCTTCGTGGTTTCCTAGTGTTTATCCCTTCTGTTTACTTGTAATGTGTCGAAATGAAGATACAGCCTTCATTTGTGCACTGAATCGTTTCTTTGCTCAGGTATACTAGAAATGCTAGTATGTTAGTGCGATATGAGTGGCTTACAGAGAGTGGCTTCGAGAATTTACAAACATGTTTCATAGAACAGGTACCTCTCTACGGGGCTAGCATAGTTTTGATGGTGGCTCATCATGCAAGTTGGTGTTTTTTGGGTCGGTGGGTCGGCCCAAATGTCTTAAAAAAGAACTAAATCTCTCTCCCATCTCATGAAGCTAGTACAACAAATGAATCAAGAGCATAACCCACAACTACCTGTTGGATCAAGAACATCCCTACTCGTCAATCACTATTCTCATTGACTTCAATGAAATTGGTAGAATCAGTCAGCTTCAATTCTTGTTTTTTCAAGGATGAAGTGTCTAAATTAATCTTGTTCTTAAATGAAACTGTTATGCTCTATAGTGTCCTGCGGTTATTTGATTGAATTTAGTAGCTCATTTTATGCACAAAAGAAATTTCTGGGAAAGTATATTGGCCCATTACCATAGTTATTGCTTCACTTGATATTATGACTAGAGTAATCTATCTATTCAGTGTAATATGGCACTATTCAATGGGTTGGATGATGGACAGCATTTTATGAATTTTTCACAACTATTATCTTGCTACATGTTCTTTAAGCTTTGTGTTAATTTTGTTTATGGGGAAGATGTAGCATGCTTAAAAGGTAAAAGCACTGATTCAGAAACAAAACTCCATTAATGCATTGTCTCTGTATTGGAGTATTGACATCTCATAAAAGCTAAATATGATCTTTTTGGGTGGAGCCAAATTATTGTTTGCAAAGAAATAGGCTTCATAAGGATTAACAGATTGTACACATCAGTTTGGAGATGCTTTCATCTCAATCCACATATATATATATATATTTTGGCTCATATCATGAGCTTACAATCTCCATGGGGCTAACCTTAGTTTCATCGACCTGAATACCTGATTGTGCCTGTATTTGCCTGGTTTGTTGTTTGCCAGAAACACAAGTTGAGGTTACATGTGCTAATAAAGTAATGATATCTTGCTTTCTTAAAACACACTTTCCTCACAAGTAGCTATAAGTGTTAGGTACACAAATTGTCACTAGATTCAGGCACTGATGACCCAAGTAAGCATGATAGTCATGCATACTGGACCTATTGGCATATCACTTTAACTTCATCTGCATAATATGAATGGTACCGCCTGTTTCTACCCAGAAGTGTCAAATTTCATGATATGATCGAGCACAATAATCAGTGTAACTATGTCTATTGCTCTTAGCGTTTGATTGTTAGTTTCTGTCCTGAAACATTTACGTGTTCTCATTAGGTTGAGGAGATGAGGAAGGGACTACATCCTGAGATGCAGTGGATTTCATATGTGACGCAAAGTGGCCGGTTGATGAATGTCATGATGACCAAGATCGGCCATACCGGCAAAGTGTACCATATGAGAGCCAAGCGCCAAATGGCCCAAAGCCTCGGCCAGATTGCAAAGTTCAAGCGGCCATATGAGCTGGAAGCTGAGGACAACAGTGGCAAGTAGGGTGTTCTCTGGAAACAACCTTCCACTGAAACCTTTCTTGTGTTGGGATGTTGCTCCATAATATCGTTTCTTCTAGGCACTCTATGGGTGCCTTTGGTTTGGCTTCTAAAAGTGCTTTTGCTACCGAAAAAGCCAAAAACCAACCAAAGGATCAGCGGGCAGTTTCTAAAACAAAAAGTAACTTTCCATTGGTTCAATTTTCACAGCCTCCCTTTCATTGATTGTGGAGGATAGTTTATCTCAAAATTATCCGGCTGTCACTGGTTATGTGTACCCCTTGGATCCTATTCTTCCTAGACCTGAGAGGGGTTTGAGTCGACCCGCACCTAACCCAAATAAATGTGGTTTTGTTGTGGTCAGGAAACCATCGACCCTAGGGGTGAGCCAAGTCGCCACCGCTACCAAGATGTTGAAAAAGGTTGGCTTCCTCACGTTGCTGCTGCGGAGATGCTGAAAAAGGTCGGCTTCCTCGTGGCCTGTCGTCGCCACTCGTCCCTCATCGACCTGCACGCGCTCACCGTCAACCCCAACACCGGTGAGGTCGCCCAGTCTCCACGACACGCTCTACGGTGGCCTGCCCACTCTCCGCCCTCCCTTCCGCTCCTGGAGCTCTCCCCGTCCTTGAGAACAGTCTTGTCAGGGCTCCATCGCATGAGTTCTTGGGGAGCAGAGAGGGCCTTCTAGGAAGTAGCTAAGGTGTCCAGTGAACTGCTCAGCCCTAGTCCGTGTCCGTCAAGAGATGGTGGCCAGAACCAGAACGGGGAGAATGCCGCCTACCTCTGTCAGCGCTGATGTTAGAAAGGGATCCACCCTAAGCAACCTGTGGGGCACTGGTGATTAGTTTATGTACACAGCGTTGTGAACCTCGACCCTTGTTTCACATTAGTGGGGTGGGGCACAGGGTCAATCTTCCCCTTTCCCGCTCTTTCCTCTAGAAATGCACGCACACTAGGGTTGTGCTGGGGCCGGGGCGGCTCATCCAAGCCCTGTCCTTGTTTGTTTATTCTCGTGGAGCTGAGATTTGGGGTGGATTGTGCAGGATTTAATCTTTCACAAACTTACACTCTAATAAAATTACTTTACTTTAAACCAACACCTGTACTTGTAATAGAATTACTTCACTTTAATCCAATCCGGTTTAGGCCTCATTCATTTCAGTCATTCCGGACCCGTAAGGCATCGTTTCTGGCCAGAAAAATTTGGCCGTAAGAAAAATAGTTCGGGCTGTGAAGTTCCATTCCGTTGGGCCGGCCCCGGTAAATACCCCAGCCATTCCGGGCGTTCGCTCCCTTCCACCGCTCGGAAAAAAGACTTTAGTCGGAACCCCCGGAAAAGAAACAACATGCGAGTCGGTGGCTTGCACGCTAGCTGTGGGAGTGGCCAAGTCTCGAGCGAGTCGGCAGCGGCGGGAGTCGGCCGCTGTGTCATTGGCATGGATCGGCCTGACAGTGACGCGGTGTGGCTCGGGTTGTCCTCGACGGCGACGCGGGGCGGGTTTTCTTTGATGGCGGCGAGGGCATCATGTCCATCTCCACCTCCGACGCAGTTCTCTCCGGTAACGCCACCTCTTCCTTCCCCTCCTCTCCCTTGTGCCTAGGGTTCTTGTTTCTACGCATGAGTTGACTTCGATCTTGGTTCTTGTTTGAGTGCTCGATCTGGCTAGGTGGCGCTTCATTCTTGGATCTTGGGGCTGTTGGCGCCTAGGGTACAGCTAGTGTTGTAGTTCTCGGTGGATCTCGTCTGGACATGGAATAGTTCTCAAACATCAAGACACTGCTTTTCTCCATTGCCTGTGAGCAGAGGTTGGCCGAGAAACTTAGCAAGCTCAACAACTCGGCCGCGAGCATCCAGAGTATCCTTTTCCGTGGTTTCTTCCTTGCACGCTAGCTAGTTAAATTTTTATAGTGTTTTGATTAATCCAGTAACGTGTATGAGTAAAGCCCTAGATCGCGTATTGTAATGTACATGAGTTAAATTAGCTCTGCGACCCCGTTTGTCCTCCAAGCACGCCTCTTCAGCGGCCCTATTGCTCTGTAGTGGTTTGTATATCCGTCTTCTTCTGATCATGCCGTGTCCTCTAGTTGTACACCAAATTAAGGGAGTATATAATCATATGCCACATTCTTTTAATAGGGAGCTTAAGTTTGGCCCATGTTTTGGACTTCTTATCATGAAAAAATAATTTCCTTGATTTTTCCACTCGTAGTGGTATTAGTAAGCTTCCTGTTTCACTTGTCAAAGGGTTCGTGAGCCTGCTGTGTAACCTTTTTGAAGGATCATTTATACCCTAGTGGAATATATATTGTACTAGCATTTTGTTTTGCTGGCTGTATTGGCGAAGCAAATTATCCTTTTATCATTGTACCTTCTATTGTTATTCTGAGTTAGCTAATCAGTTCAGTGTTGTACCTCAAATAGTATAATGAATGCATCGTGTTCTGAAAGCGTCTCTATCCACCTGCATATTAGGAACGGTTGCCCGCAGCCCCACACCACTTACTGTACATTCACCCTTTAAATAGTATAATGAATGCTATTTGAGAGACAGAATGAAACTGTTTACTACACACAGAAACCATTTTGGCAAGCTGCTGCACTCTGTTGAACATTTTAAATAATGTGTAGTGTGTGCTTGCATCCTGTGTGACAAATTTTTGTCACTCACTTATTTTTCAAGTTCGTAGCTAGCTGTGGCAAGCTCTTATGTACGTCAAAATTGTCGATCACATGTCTCGCATTCTGTTAATATGTATCCCTCTTTTTTTTCTTTTGGGGTGTAATATTCAAGACCATTTACTCTCAGTTTATTTAGTCAGAATGAAACTCCTATAATTGAGGGGCACAAAATAACACGAGTCTGCTGGCCCAGTTCGCTCGATCGAGGTTTTGCCATGAGTGGCTATTTATAGGTCTCTGGTTAATTTATATTCTGTCAATAAGCATTTATGTTCTGCCACACCACGAGTGCCATGAGTCTGCAACCTAGCTTATTATATATTATTTATATTCTGTCAATAAGCATTTTGCCATGAGTGGCTATTGATAGGTCTCTGATTAATTCCATGTTGTATAAAGGATAGTTGATCAGGTTTAAATTACAAGCCATGAATTGAGAACTTTGTTTTTGGTTTTTACTCCACTGTGAACATTGTAATAACATTCTAGTTGCATTTTACCTGATATATATTCTCTTTGTACAGCTGGTCTAGGGGCTTGGGCTGCATGCTGATCTGAGAAATAAATCAAATGATTGAGGATACAACAGATTTTGCTCTGTGCGTCATATGGATGATGATTTTCTTATCTGCTATCCTTTTTGCAGCACCACTAAACATCTGACAGATATAATATCTTTCTTTATATACAGGGAGGCTTAGGGTGAGAAATTTGGCGAAGGCAGGAGCTGCCAGATGCTTCTGTTTCTATAATTACTACTCTGAATACTAGGAGAAAAACAATCACTCTGCTGAAAAAAAAGTTAGGCTTAGCTTGCACATATTCTATAATCATTTTATGTTATTTGAAGGCACATTAACACTAATTATAGATGCTATGCGCTGAAGACAACATCAATAGATTAGCATGTATGGTGTTATTACCTTTGCTGTATTATTTATTAACAAGACCTTTTAAGCTTCATATGTTCTATGAATTATTAAGCATAACTTCAGTTGACAGTTGCAACAAACATGTGGTCTTTTGAGCCATGTAAAAATAGTTGTACTTTAGGTTTATAGTGTATGCAAAATTGGTTGTACTTTAGGTGAGCTGAAAACATTAGCTCCTGGACTGGATTCAGATTAGGTGCTTATACGGGTCTATTTATATTAGAAGATCAAGTGTCTTTTTACAATATCGTAACTATTTTTAACCACCTGTCCCGCCAATAGAATACACAATCAACGGGACAATCCAAACTATTACATTACCTGACTGTTTTTCAGCGCTCCAATAGGGCGCCGCCACGTGTGGTTGTCTGTGTAGTGACCTTCGCCTAACCATCAGTGCATGGCCTTTGGCTTCTGGCCTTCAGTTGCATCGGTGCACAGGCTCCGCCTCGCCAGTCGGTCGGAGCCTTTGCCCGAGGACCTCGGATGCCTCTACTTCCTTGCAAAAAAAACGCAATGGCGTCCCTTCCAGACGGACAAAAGTTTTGTGGATATCTTTCACATGTTTTGGGCCCAACTCGCGGGGCTCGCTATCGGTACCCTTCGTGTGACACTGAAGGCTCGCCCCCAACAGTAGCCCCTCGAAGGCGAGGTTCAACCATGATGAGTTGAACCTGCGATCACTTGGCGAGTTCTGTCTCGAAAGTGTCACCCCCGCGAGTTGGGATTGAAACTTCACTTGTGCTATGGCTGCCATTGCAAAAAAGCTTTTGGACGATAGTGCCACACAACTATGCATGGTAATACCCCCTGTCGGTGCAAGGAGTATTACCACACAGTTGTACTGCAATATCGTACACAAGCCCTCTTGAGTTGTGGTGCAGTCTCACTTTAAGCTGGTGTGGCACTCTCTAGATTGTCGATGTGGTACTATATTTTTTGCCCTGGAGTTGTCGAACCGAAAAGTATCACCCCCGTTTTCGACCATCTGCTTGGCGGAGGCTATGCCTTCGTTGGAAATCGCTGCACTTTGTGTCACCCATAGCTTTCACATTCTCGTGCTTTTGTGAGTTGATGCCTATGCATCGTCTGCATTAAAAACACTGCCCACCCCATTAGCATCAGAGTGACTTCAGAGACGGAATCGATGACCTCCGACGATGCATTGGAGGTGGTGTCGTAGCAGAGAGAGGCTTCACTTGACTTGTCTTTGTCATGGAGACTGGGTGACTCTGACGATTGCGAGAGCTGATCTGGTAGCTCTGAGGATACAACGTCCGAATTTGATGAGTCGGGACGTGCAAAGGTTGCTGCGGCGGCTGCGGGGATAACCTTCGATTTTGGTCTCTCCAATGTGGGGAAGACGCGCGTTACGTCGTTGGAGACCAACATGTGCTATTTCTCGAAGGGCTATTGCCGGGCGCCCGGTTCAGAGATAGTGTCGGAGCCTCGGGCGAATGAGGTGGTGGTCTTCGAAGACTTCTTCACAGCAGGGCTTCGCTTGCCGCCCCACCCGATGCTTACGAATATTTTACAGAAGTTCTAGGTTCAGTTGCACCAGACGCCGAATGCAATTGTGCAGATTGGCAAAATTATTTGTGCGGTCAACTCTTGTGGAGGTCGCCCGACCACGGATGTCTTCGTGCGGCACTATGAGCTGCACTATCAATAAAAGAAGATCCGACTCGAAAGCAGCAAGAATACGTATATCACATTCCATCCCAGCCATTACGGAGGCAGCGCAAAGCTAACCCCCACTGTGAAGAACAAATGGACAAGTGGTTAGGCCAGGAGTTGATTTTATTGCAAGGTGCCTTCGCAACAGAAAGCGGATGTTCGAGGAAAAGTGATTTATCCTCTGAGGTGGGAGATGACTGCGTTGGAGTACCTGAGGGATGCGCCCTATAAGTGCGGTGTGGACAACATCAATATGGTGGCCTTCGAAGAGGCAATGGCGATCATCGGAGGCCACGACACTGTTGAAGAATTTCTCACCTGCGACATCTGGCTGCTCAGCGATGACTAGGAGTTTGAGGTTGAGAGGAAAGAATCTCCCATGTCGAAGTTTGTTGTACCGATGTCAGGTGAGGATTTTGAGGTGCAGATTGCCTTGGCGGCAAATCAGTTGGTTGGGAACTACAGTTCTTCAGAGCATCGCACCTGCTCAAAACAGCTTCTGACATGACCGGCTCAATCGTGCCTTCGAGCTGGCCGGCGTGAGTTATCAGCTCTGTTCGGAGCCCATTGCATGCGCGATGAAAATGTGTCGGGCTGTGGCTACAGTGGTGGAGCCTCCGCCGTTGAAAAAACAAGCGGGGGAAAAAAGTGAAAGAAGGCTTCGTCCCGCTCGGGGGACAAGACCTCCGAGCAGGAAACAATGCTAGCGAAGCCCCTCAAGGCGAGTAAAAAGATCAGCATACAGAAAAGCAGGGTTCATTCTTCAGGGCTCAACGTCAGCGAGAAAGCCTTATCGGTGAAGGCTCTGCCTCGACCGCCCGTGAGTACTAAGACTGATGGGAGGAAAGTGCCCATAGCCTCTGCAGTTAGGGATGACTCGGGCTATCTTTTGACGCATGTAATAGACATGCTCACATTGTCTACATCCGAAGGGGAGCCAAGCCCGCTTGAGCGCCACCGAAAATGCACGCGCAAGTCGCCCTCGCCTAAGGCAAGGTTGAAATCCTCGGGGGCTGCCGTCGTCAAAGGTTCGATCTTGTGACTTACTTGTTTTACATTGTTTCTTGCTTGATGTAACAAATATAGTCGAACCAGCCAGAGCTGGCCTCGGCTGATGAGCACGCAGAGGGTTTGGAGCGCAGGAAGGATCAGTCTGACGAGCAGCCGGTGGTGGATGTCTTCGCCTTCATGGCGGTCCCAGATGTCGAAGCTTCCCTTGCTAAGGTCATTTCCGGCCATAATACCGAGGCTGGTGACATTGTGTCTATGCCTCACCATCTTGAAGGCGTCAGTCGCAAAGCGATGTGCAACCTGCTGATGGGGCGACTGGAAGATGTAAGTGTTTGTTTCGCTAGGTTGTTTATCGATAATTGTGCTTGTAACTTGTATGTTCTTTCGATATAGGCTCTTTCCTTGACGAAGGCAGCCGAGAAGATTATATAGTGGAGCTAGAAAATGATAATTCCTAGCTGAAAGCATCATCTGTTGAGTTACAGAAGATCGTTGATAGCTCTTCCAAAGCCATCACTTCGCTGCGGCGGGCACATTGGAGGCGGAAATCGAAGACCAAGTTTCTGAAAGATGGCAACAATAGCTTGTTGGTGGAACACAATACTCTGCAGGATCGGGTTGCCAACCTTGAGTCGGAGCTAGCGGAGGCTAAAATGTGTGCCGCCAGGGACATCTCCGCTTTGGAGGCGAAGCTTGTATCTGTCGAGGCTCATGTCGTGGACGATGATGCCGCCGCGGAGAAACGCCTTGTTGACTTGGAAACGGACCTTACTTGGCGGGTTTGCGCGAGGTGTACAAGCGCAACATTCAAAACCTCGGTGGCATCTGGTCGCCGATTTCAAACGATGCGCCTTCGGTCGAGGATTACCTACGCTGGCTGGCTTACTGCGGGGGTGGGCTGCCTTCCTGGGGTGTTTGCCAGCATCAACAAGAATTTTGCCTCGGTCGCGATCGAGGGTGTACTCGTGATGGCTAGTGACTCCGTTGATCTGGCGACGCTGCAGACCTCCGCCGTTGATAGTGGGGCGGATGTGCTCCCGGGGGCGTGGGATGTCCGGAGAGCCACCCGTGTTATTACGCGAAGATGGTGGCCATCCTTCAGCTACGAGTCGGCGCTCGCTGCCATTCAGGTGAGGCTTCGCGAGGTAAACGGTCGTGTGCACTGTTTTTGAATATGGCTTCTTTATTACGACCCTCATGCTTTCATTTCAGGCATTGCTGAAGCAGGCTGCGAGGGTTGCGGTCAAAACTTCTGCAGGCTCTGAAGGCCCAACAACTACAGAGGGAGGCGCTGGCCGATCGGTGGAGGCGACAGCTCAAGCTGAAGAGCCGGAGGTGTGAATTATGTAATGGGACACCTTTTGTGAGACATGATGGTTTATAACTTTGTTAATTTCTAATTTGACCTGCGCAGGCTCCGCTCCTGTTCGAGCCTGCGCAAGCTATCGGGTGAAGTCACTGACAAAACCGCGCGGCTGGAGGTCCGTGGGGAAGATCGAACAATTTGAAGAAATCGCTGGCCGGAGGCAGTGCCGTGACACCTAATGACTCGCTCTTGGCGGATTTCTATAAGTCTGTGTTGAGTCTAGACTCATTGCTCCATCGGAGCGCACGTATGATTAAACGATGGCTGAGTTATATGTGTGGGTTCGCGGTTTTATATTTTCCTGCCATACGTGGTGTTGTTTGTGCCTCTGTACGCTCGCTTCTTGCTACTTTTGTACGTTTGTTTACGCCGGCTTCGTGCGAATGTTTGCGTCGCCTTCGTGCGGCTTCATGTAGTTAAACGCTTTCTTCGTGCGCTTGCGCGATGGCTTCATTTGCGTTGGGCATTCATTTTGGTCTTGACATGGCTCTGTGTGCGATTACGAAATGTGCGCGCGACTGACCGCTTCTAGTGGCGATTTGAATTTTTGGCCTTTTTCGCTACTTCTGTGCGAAACTTCATCACATTATGAATGACGGCGTGTTCCAAAACGTGTTATGCCGGCCTTTGTTTCCGCGAGATATCCTTTTGAGGGCCTTCACGCCTTCTGTAACATTTTTGGCTTCACTTCCGCGAGTTTGAGCTTTTGAGTGTTTTCGTTTCTTCCAAAACATTTCTGGGTGGCTTCACTTCCGTGAGTTTGAGCCGCTAGTCTTTTGAGTGTTTTCGTTTCTTCCAAAACATTTCTGGGTTTGCTTCCACGAATGGGAGGCTTCATTCTTCTCAAACATTTATGGGTTCGCTTCCATGAATGTTGAGCCTCTAGCCTTTTTGGAGGTTTCGTTTCTTTCAAAACGTTTCTGGGTTCGATGAGCCCCTAGCCTTTTGGTGGCTTCGTTTCTTTCGAAACGTTTTTGGATTCGCTCCCATGAATGTTGAGCCCCTAGCCTTTTAGAGGCTTTGTTTCTTCTGAAACGTTTCTGGGTTTGGTTCCGTGAATGTTAAGCCCCTAGCCTTTTGGAGGCTTCATTTCTTCTAAAATATTTCTAGGTACGCTTTCGCCAATGTTGAGCCCTAGTCTTTTGAGGGCTTCGTTCCTTCCAAAACGTTTTCAGGTCCAGTGGGAGAACATTGTACTCGATACACCCGCAACTTCGATTGATTTTCCTTTAGCCTGTCAAATGGTAATCTAACCTTGTTATATATTTTGACCCATATGTAGTGATGAGATAATTTTTTGGGGATTAAAGCTTATATTGATGCTTTGGGGTACAAGAGTTTCACCTTGTTAAAAATCTCACGCCCTCGCAGGCTTCCCCTGTGAGGAAAAGAGTATAGGCTCTGTTTGCAAAATTTGAAAACTAAATGCGGAGTCCCATTTATAGATTACGAAGCCTCGCAATTTACAAAGTTGAACTAAATGTAAAAATGATGGAGGTTGTCGACATTCTAGGAATGATGCAACGATTTGCCTTCGGTGTCTGCCAAGCGGAATGAGTCTGGCCTTGTTTTCTCTATCACTAGGAAAGGTCCAACCCATTTTATCTCTAATTTGCCGGAGGCTTCTGTCCGTGGGCTTTGTAGAAGCACTAAGTCTTCGACTTGGATGCTCTTTTGTTTCACCTTCTTGTCCCTTCATGCCCTCGTCCCATTCTGGTAGGACTGTAAGTTCTTGCCATACCCGGTTTTAAGACCAAACCGAATACTCATAATATGTGTGGCCAGGAATCAAGTTTCCACACACACCGTACAGAAAATGGATACAGAATAACCAATGTCACAATATAATATATTTATTACACGAATAATGTCTTACGAAAGACTAAGTGGAACACTCTCAAATCATAGCAGCGGAAAGACATCATAACTCCACAGGCAATCGACCAGGGGTAATCACTCACCTAGAACTCCTCATCGAAGAATGTCAAATCTTCTTCAGCTTCTGAGTAGTAGTTTAGCAAGGTTGAGTACACTTATGGTTGCTACTCAGCAAGTATAGGAAACAATGATATGTAGGATATAATAACAAAGGTAAAGATGTAGAATGGTTAAGAGCAGAAATGCACCTACACTTGACTCTCAAGTTATTAGCATCCTATTTACTATGTTAAAGTTGCAGGTTGAACTACCCAATATCCCAAATTAAGTAAAATGTGTCCACGGAGGGTATTGTCCAACAGAAGACAATGCCCACAGAAGACAAATGTTATTGTCTAATAGAAGACAAAGGTTAACACAGAGTCTTACACTCTCACAAAAAATCAATCCCATCCATTACCCATCTAATCTTGAGAGGATCCTAGAACGCTTATAACCGTAAGCTCAACTATCATGATAGTTGTACACTCTATAGAGGTTAGTACTCTGTACCCACTGTGCTGTTCCACCCTTAAGTAAGGATGATCAGTCTTAAACAGGATCATTACAGGGTATCATTAACGAAGTAATAATGTATAATACATCACATATAAGAATTAATATATGAAATTCTCTGAAAGTTAAACTTTATTACAATTTGAGTTTCGAATTCAATTACAGAATTTGGAGCGAAAGATAGAGAATAAAAAGGATTTGCGGAAGCATAAACACTCGACGGTCAAGAATGACACCTTGTCCTAGAGATGCCAACCTCAGAAATGGCTCACACCGAGAAGGAGAGAGAGAACATACCTGCAAAACAATATTAAGGCAAAGCTTGAGCAACTAAAGCTCAACAAGACTGACCCATCAACGTGGCCATAAATAGGTGACTCCTATTATGTAAGGCTTATAGGGTGAGCTCTATCACTATGCCAAACCCACACTAAGAGTAGATCATTACTTTCAAGTTTTACCATCTAGACTATAATAATCAAGCTTTAACATAAGAGCTAAGTTCATTAAATTAAAGCAAGGTAATCCTGAACTAAGCCAAACAAAAGTTGTAATACAAGTATTAAGGTAAAGTAAGTCATTAATTTATTAATACAATATTATGCCATTAATTAGCTACATGAAGACTGCCATGAACAAGCGGTTACTCATATTCGAGAGTCACGATGATTCGAATTGATGTACACCCTGCAGGGGAAATCCGATACATATGACATGTACTCTTCCCACGCCAGTCCACGTATGCCACACGTACGCTTTCTACGGGCAGTCCACATATATGGCAACCTTTCGCTAACCATCACCAGCGTTGGACGGACCCTACTACTCCTGAGAAAAAAAGCTCCCGACATAATCCCCAGCACTCTGGCTGGCTGATCCGTAGGTCTACCACCCAGTTTATCTCCCAAGATAACCATTGAAGCAGTAATGAAAGCCAAACATCTATTGATAATAAGTTACATTAGTTTACTGGGCCTATAACACTAGCATGTGATCGATACGTTCAATAGTAGCTCGCAGGGGTCAACCCATCGGTCCTTAACCGACACAGGCAGGGGCTACAACCTTAGAGGTGTCGGCTTTCCACATACCACTCCCCGACCTTCCCAACCGATGGTTCTCCACTTTCCACTTAAGGGCCCCACCCAGTCTTAGGTTAACATTCACAACATAAACCTCTAGCAGCTAAGAGTATGACAACCTATCCGCTGAGTGGCCTCCATGCCATTCGATTTCTACAGATTCTTACCACTACTAAAAGGGTAATCAAGGATGATTTGGGAGGACAATCATAATGCAACTACGGTACCAACACAATTCCTATAAACTTAATGCACAATCAAGCATAGCATAAATATAATGATTCAAAACAATTAAAAGCCAAGGAATGTGGCAGGATGCACTAGGGCTTGCCTTGATCCAAAGCTAAGTTAGAGAGGTCTTCGGCTTGAGCTTGTTCCGTCGACTCCTCGAATTCTGGCTTCGCGTGATCTATCACAAATGCACAACTATGAGCCAAGAGCAATGTGATGTAATTAATGAGATGATTAATATCAACCAAAGAGAAAACAGTAATCCCTAAGCATATTAACCTATAAAAGCTTTTTTACTACTTTATTTATAAGCTTTTCTATTTATTAACTAATTAATCTAAGCACTAGAAATTTAATAACATGTGATTTATGCATCTAAT